>CALYLW010001057.1:0-281807 GCA_944989445.1 Ampullaceana balthica | reverse complement strand
ATTCTGTCGTGATGTGGGATTCATCCATGCTGTCGGTGTGTCCAAGCCCAAATGGCTTTATCTCTTTTAAAACATAAGACACTGCCCCTTTCATGTCCAGCCTTTTTTAAGAATCTCTCTGATGCGACTGTTTCTCTTCTTTTTGTCCTAATTTGTTTTAATGTTGTTTGTGTGTTGGGACTGTTTTGTTATTGCAAGTTAACTGATTTTTTTTTAATAAAAGTTTTCGCATTTAACGTTTTTCATTGTATTTCTTAATTTCTTTCTAGATTAAAAACGTGTATTCTTTTTTTTCGGACATAAAATCGTACACAGTAAAATTTTAGGCTCGGGTATCACCTCCTGATGGGTGTCACCCGGGGTGGCCCACCCCACCCCCCAGTGACGCCACTGGGGAGGGGGAAGGAGGGGAGAATAGGGGGAAATGAAAAGTTTCCTGTGTCCAAATAGGGGAATTTTGAGAATATTTCATAAATAATTTTATGTTTTGCGAACCAAGACGAAAATTCCTCACGTGGGTTAAATGAACATATGGAAGAAAGAAGAGTCAACTGCCAGTCATTCAGAGCTTACAAGATAGCGAGTGTACGGCGCAATGGGTAGACATGATGGACAGTGCAAATGCAAAGAAAGTTATGTGATGGGTGCGATGTGACATTCTCTTTGGAAGGTTGAACTACAATTACAATTCCTGTGGCAAGCTCCAACAAAAAGGCATCACCACACAAGTATTATTACACAGTTCTAGCTCTTCCTGGTCTGTCCGCATCCCCAATCGATGCAGATCATTGGGCCAGCAGGATTGCCACCGTCTTCCTCGGCCATTCCACATACGCGGCAGTCGGGGGCCGTTTATAGCGTCTAGTCAATGCAGTGGGCTGTTTGTAGGACAATATCCAGTCCTCTTTTGCATAATGAGGGACTAACAGCAACGTGGCAGTTCCCACCAACGATTCTCCTTGCTCGGTCGCGTTTAGGTTGGACCGAACAGCCGTAATTCTCGGAGGCATGTTTCTCCAAACATCACAACGGTAAAGACAAAGTTATCAGCTTACTATTACAAAAAATAGTTACGGAACATATTTCAAATCTTTCATTTTTATTTACGGATGAGCTATTGATAGAACTTTGAGATTGTTATTGAAGCTCAACCTTTCCGCATTTAGTGCAGTTCACCTGGACATCAACCTTCCCTGTAAGCCAATTTGAACAGGGCATACGTGAGAGGCATGTAAAAAAATAAAGGTAAAAAAATGATTTTTAAAAACCACGTTTTTACAAGCGGACTAAAAAGAAGAAAATAATTTAAAACTTGTAAGTTCAAGTACTTTGATTTAATATGACTAAAAACGTGGGGCGGGCGCTTATGAGGTTTAACATATGCAGTTCACTCATTCTCTCACTTATAGATCTCTCTTTTGCCTTCTAAATTAGAAATCTTTAATTTTTATACCAAACACCCGCCCCACGTTTTTAGTCATATTAAATCGAAGTACTTGAACTTACAAGTTTTAAATTATTTTCTTCTTTTTAGTCCGCTTGTAAAAACGTGGTTTTTAAAAATCATTTTTTTTACCTTTATTTATTTTATTCTTTTTAGTCCACTAATAAAAACTGGTTTTTAACAATATTTTTTTACCTCTATTTATTTTACCAAACACCTCACAAGCGCCCGCCCAACGTTTTAAAAACATTGTGATGTGGTCACGGGGGCGAACTCACGGATGTCAACAAAAGCCGACGGTACAGATGCTTATATATAGACTATAGATAAACTAAAAAGTTCAATAATTTAATAACGGTACATTTGATCGATCTGAAATTTTAATACAATGCATTGTCATCCAAGATCTATCTGTGGTAAAATTTTCAGATCTCTAGGACCATCAGAAGTGGTTCAATTTTACGTTGGCAGATTTGAAAAAATCTTGGACAAACAAACAAACAATGCCCAACGAAAGCGAGTTAATAAAAACGTGGTAATAAATAGAAGTAAAAAAAAGATTTTTAAAAACCACGTTTTTAGAAGCGGACTAAAAAGAAGAAAATAATTTAAAACTTATTAGTTCAAGTACTTCGATTTAATTTGACTAAAAACGTAGGGGCGGGCGCTTATGAGGTTTAACATATGCGGTTCACTCATTCTCTCACTTATAGATCTCTCTTTTGCCTTCTAAATTAGAAATCTTTAATTTTTATACCAAACACCCACCCCACGTTTTTATTCATATTAAATCGAAGTACTTGAACTAATAAGTTTTAAATTATTTTCTTCTTTTTAGTCCGCTTCTAAAAACGTGGTTTTTTAAAATCTTTTTTTTACTTCTATTTATTTTATTCTTTTTAATCCACTTATAACAACCTGGTTTTTAAAAATATTTTTTTACCTCTATTTATTTTACCAAACACCTCACAAGCGCCCGCCCAACGTTTTAAAAACATTGTGATGTGGTCACGGGGCGAACTCACGGATGTCAACAAAAGCCGACGGTACAGATGCTTTTATATAGACTATAGATAAACTTAAAAGTTCAATAAAACAAACCCGTAAAAACAAAGTTTTTGACTATAAATCCCTTATATATGAGACATAACTAACAGTATTGATTATTTTCAAACATTTACAGACTGAATCTGTCTTAACTCAAGTTTGCTTCATAACCCTAGGGGGGGGGGTGGGTGGGAGGGGGAGGGGGGGGAAAAGTCTGGTCACCGATTTGCTTGACCGAGCTCAGCGTGACACGTAAAATGTAAACAAAAGCACCCGGTCGCTTCGTTGGGTCACCTCAATGCGTCAGCTCAACCTTTCACGTGGGGAAAAAAACAATAACAAACCGTGAATTTGAATTACATACCTCATATAAGGATAAACTAAAAATGCATTAATTTAATTACGGTACGTTCGATCGATCTGAAATTTTGATACGATGCATTGTTGGGTCAGACGGGTCCGTGTGCCAAATGTCAGCTCGATCGAATCACGGGAAACGGGTCATTTTCGACTTTTGTTTTTCCGCCCGCCCATGAGATGATGAGATGATGAGACGGCCGCGAAGTTAATATTAAGGGATTTAATAATTTAATAACGGTATATTTGATCGATCTGAAATTTTGATACAATGCATTGTCATCCCCCCCCCCTTTTTTCCCCTAATGTGACTGGGTTTAATTTGTAGAAGTTTGGTAACTGTAAAATAAAATCAAGCATGGGGGGGGGTGCGAACAAAGAAAAGTTTTAGAAGACATCAATGATAATTTTAAAATATAATAGTTGACTTGACTTAGTGTTTCTTTAAGAACATATTCCAGTCCAGTTCATGAAACATATCATCTTAACGGTTATTAATGCAAAGTAAGGTGGGCACAATCCCAAGCTTTTAAAGTTTAAGTTTGTTTTTTTTTCACATTTTTTATATTAAAAAATTTTAAAGCTAGATAGTTCTTCAACCATTAATTTTTTTTAAAAAGTTTTTATAACTAAAAGTATGTTCATTATAATACGCATCGAACAACAATCCGAAAATCCAAAATTTAAGTTATGTCTCATATATAAAGGATTTATAGTATAACTAGCAAAATCCCCCCGCTTCGCTGCGGAAATTAGTATTTCAGTTACGTTGAGAATCCGTGAAACACAAATTCAAAACTCCAATTGATTTCAATCTGGATCATGATGGATATAATACATATATTAACTTCACCGTCTTGTCTGTCTGTCTGTCCTAGTCTCGCAGAAAAACAAAAGCGAAAAGTAAAAAATGACACACTTCCCACGATCCTATCGAGCTGATAATTTAATTTTTTCGTCTGCTACCATTGCGGGAGGGTACGCAACAACTTCACAAAGTTTCATGCTCCTACCTACACGGGAAGTTGTATATGTATTGATGAGTCTGTTTTATATAGCTCATATCAGAAAAAACTACATTTTGGCCCCCGGCCCCATATTGAATGATAATTTTACATTTGTTTTGATTGTTACCATTGCGGAAGTGTACTTAACAACTCTACAAAGTTTCATGCTGCTACCGACACGAGACATTGGAGAATTAGTGATGAGTCAGTTTTTTATATAAGAAAAAAACTACATTTGGGCCCCCAGCCCCCATTAAGTGATAATTTATATAATTTTTTAACCTGTTACCATCGCAGAATGTTACTTAACAACTACTCAAACTTTCCTTCTTCTTCATACACAGGAAATATGAGAATTAGTGATTTTCAGTTTTTATATAGCTCATATAAGGAAAAAACTTCATTTGGGCCCCCGGCCCCCAGGAAGTGATAATATAAATATTTTTTCTTCCGTTACCATCGCGGGATTGTACTCAACAACTTCCCAAAGTTTCATGCTTCTGCCTACTCGGGAAACAGGAGAATTTGTGATTTTCAAATTTTATATAGGCCATTAAGGAAAAAAACGTTTTTGGGCCCCCGGCCCCCATGAGTGTTAATTTTAAAATTCTTTGGCGCCAATTTTCGTCGCGAGAGGCTACTCAACAACTTCCCAAAGTTTCATGCTTCTACATACACTGGAAGTTTGAGAATTAGTGATGAGTCAGATTCTATATAAGAAAAAAACTACATTTGGGCCCCCGGACCCCATTAAGTGTTATTTTAAATATTTGTTTCGCTTGTTACCATCGCGGAAGTGTGCTTATCAACTACCCAGGGTTTCATGCTTCTACCTACACGGGAAATAGGAGAATTAGTGATTTTTAGTTTTTATATAGCTCATATTAGGAAAAACATTTCATTGGGGCCCCTGGCCCCCAGGAAGTGATAATTTAATTATTTTTTCTTCCGTTACCATCGTGGGATTGTACTCAACAACTTCCCAAAGTTTCATGCTTCTGCCTACTCGGGAAATAAGAGAATTGGTGATTTTCAAATTATATAAAGGCCATATAAGGAAAAAAAACGTTTTTGGGCCCCGGCCCCAATGAGTGTTAATTTTAAAATTCTTTTACGCCAATTTTCGTCGCGAGAGGCTACTCAACAACTTCCCAAAGTTTCATGCTTCTACCTACACGGGACGTTGTAAAATTAGTGATGATTCAGATTTAAATATAAGAAATAAATTCATTTGGGCCCCCAGTAGTGATAATTTAAATATTGTTTTTACCTGTTACCATTGTGGAAGTGTACTTAACAACTACCCAAAGTTTCATGTTTCTACATACACGGGAAATAGGAGAATTAGTGATTTTTAGTTTTTAGAAAGCTCATATAAGGAAAAAACTTAATTTGGGCCCCCGGCCCCCAGGAAGTGATAATTTAAATATTTTTCCTCCCGTTACCATTGCGGGTTTGTACACAACAACTTTCCAAAGTTTCATGCGTCTGCCTACTCGGGAAATGGGAGAATTAGTGATATTCAAATTTTATATAGGCCATATAAGGGAAGAAACTTTTTTGGGCCCCCGGCCCCACATGAGCGGGAATTTTAAAATTCTTTTTTGCTTATTTTCGTCGTGAGAGGGTACTTGACAAATTCCCAAATTTTCATGCTTCTACCTACACGGAAAGTTGGAGAATTAGTGATGAATCAGTCAGTCAGTCAGTGAGGGCTTTGCCTTTTATTAGTTTAGACTAGCAAAATCCCCTCGCTACGCTACGGAAAATAGGATTTCAGTTACCGTTGAGAACCCGCGTAACACAAATTCAATACACCAATTGATTTCAATCTGGATCATGATAAATATAATACATATATTAACTTCACCGTCTTGTCTGTCTGTCTGTCGTAGTCCCGCAGAAAAACAAAAACAAAAAGTAAAAAATGACACACTTCCCGTGATCCTATCGAGCTGATAGTTTAATTTTTTTACACGCTTTTATTTAAGTCACACTGTTTGTATGTTGTATCCATCCATCCATCCATCCTTCCTTCAAATCTTGAAACGTAAAATTAAACCATTTCTGGTGGTCCTAGAGATCTCAAAAATTTACCACAGATAGATCTTGGATGACAGTGCATTGTATCCAAATTTCCGATTGATCGAATGTACCGTAATTAAATTAATCAATTTTTAGTTTATCTCTATTTATCACTATTTAGAATGTATAGTCGTCTGCTTGAGTTGACCTCCACGGCTCACTGGTTTCACTCAAGCCCTCGTTAACCAAATTCCCGTGTTTACATCAAGGGCAGGGGAGATCAGCGCGTTTCAGTCTGTAAATATTTGTAAATAAAAGCGTGTACTTTTTAAAAAAAGATTTTTTACATTTAACTTATTCCCTCTGCTACCATTGGGGGAGGGTACTCAACAACTTCCCAAAGTTTCGTGCACCTAACTACACGGGAAGTTAGATATTTAATGATGAGTCTGTTATATATAGCTCATATAAGAAAAAAAACTACATTTGGGCCCCCGGCCCCCTAGTGAATAATAATTTTATATTTGGTTGTGATTGTTATCATCGCGGGAGGGTACTCAACAACTTTCCAAAGTTTCATGCTTCTACCTACACGGGAAGATGAGGAATTAGTGTTCATTCAGTTTTATATAGCCCATATACGAAAAAAAACGTTTTTTGGGCCCCGGCCACCCATGACTGAAATTTTTTAATTTTCTTTTCGCCAATTATCGTCATAAGAGTGTACTAATCAAGTTCCCAAAGTTTTAGCTTCTACATTCATGGGCCAGTTGGAGAATTAGTGTTGAGTCAGTTTTTAATATTAGAAAAAACTAAATTTAGGCCCCCGGTCCCCATTAAGTGATAATTTATATAATTTTTTACCTGTTACCATTGAGGAATGTTACTTAACAACTGCACAAAGTTTAATGCTTCCAAATTTACGGGAAATAGGAGAATTAGTGATTTTTAGTTTTTATATAGCTCATATCAGGAAAAAACTACATTTGGGCCCCCGGCCCCCACTATGTGATAATTTAAATATTGTTTTAGTTTGTTACCACTACTCAGACTTTCTTGCTTCTACCTACACGGGAAACATAAGAATTTATGATTTTCAGTTTTTAAATAGCTCACATAAAGAAAAAACTTTATTTTGGACCCCGGACCCCAGTATTTGAAAATTTAAATATTTTTTTTGCCTGTTGATATCGCCGAATTTTACTCAACATCTTCCCAAGAAATAGTAGAATTAGTTATTTTAATATTGCCCATATAAGGAAAACAATGGTTTTGGGCCCCCGGCCCCAATGAGTGTGAATTTAAAAATTATTTTATGCCAATTTTCGTCACGAGAGGCTACTTAACAACTCCCCAAGGTTTCATGCTTCTACATACACGGAAAGTTGGAGAATTAGTGATGAGTCCGTTTTTAACATCGGGGAAGTCAACTACTCAGTGTTTCACACTTCTACCTACACGGGCAATATGGAATTTGTGATTTTCAGTTTTCATATAGCTCATTTAAGGAAAAAACTTCATTTGGGCCCCCGGCCCCTAGGAAGTGATAATTTAATTTTCTTTTCGCCTGTTACCATTGCAGGTTTGTACTCAACAACTTCCCAAAGTTTCATTCTTCTGCCTACTCGGGAAATAGGAGAATTTGTGATTTTCAAATTTTATAGAAGGCCATTTTATAAAAAAATATAAAAAATTGGGCCCCCCCCCGCCCCCATGAGTGTAAATTTTAAAATTCTTTTACGCCAATTTGCGTTGCGAGAGGCTACTGAACAACTTCCCAAAGTTTCATGCTTCTACCTACACGGGAAGTTGGAGAATTAGTGATGAGTCAGTTTTTTTATATAAGAAAAAAACTACATTTGGGCCCCCGGCCCCCATTAAGTGATAATTTAAATATATTTTTTGCTTGTTACCTTCGAAGAAGCGAACTTAACAACCACCCCAAGTTTCATGCTTCTATCTACACGGGAAATAGGAGAATTAGTGATTTTTAGTTTTTATATAGCTCATTTAAGGAAAAAACTTAATTTGGGCCCCCGGCCCCCAGGAAGTGATAATTTAAATATTTGTTCACCCGTTACCATTGCGGGATTGTACTCAACAACTTCCCAAAGTTTTATGCTTCTGTCTACTCGGAAAATAGGAGAATTGGTGATATTCAAATTTTATATAGGCCATATAAGGGAAAAAAACGTTTTTGGGCCCCCAGCCCCCATGAGTGTAAAATTGTAAAATTCTTTTCCGCCAATTTTCATCGCGAGAGAATACAAAACAACTTCCCAAAGTTTCATGCTTCTACCTACACGGAATGTTGGAGAATTAGTGATGAGTCAGTTTTTTTATATAAGAAAAAAACTACATTTGGGCCCCCGGCCCCCAGTAAGTGTTAATTTAAATATTTTTTTCGCCTGTTACCATCACGGAAGTGTACTTATCAACTACTCAGAGTTTCATGCTTCTACCTACACGGGAAATATGAGAATTTGTGATTTTCAGTTTTTATATAGCTCATATAAGGAAAAAACTTCATTGGGGCCCCCGGCCCCCAGGAAGTGATAATTTAAATATTTTTTCACCCGTTACCATCGCGGGATTGTACTCAACAACTTCCCAAAGTTTCATGCTTCTGTCTACTCGGGAAATAGGAGAATTGGTGATATTCAAATTTTATATAGGCCATATAAGGAAAAAAACGTTTTTGGGCCCCCGGCCCCCATGAGTGTTATTTTTAAAATTCTTTTACTCCAATTTTCGTCGCGAGAGGCAACTCAACAACTTCCCAAGGTTTCATGCTTCTACCTACACGGGAAGTTGGAGAATTAGTGATGAGTCAGTGAGGGCTTTGCCTTTTATTAGTATAGAAAACAACAACTATTAGTTTGTCTGCTAAATTTCAGCTCGATTTGATCACGTGGAAAGGGTTACATGACATGTTTAATATAATGCGCATCGCGCGACAGACTAGGATAAACATTTACAGATGGGGAACATATTTAATAAAAAAATATTTTCAATATAATGCGCACCACAACGCGGCATAGGAAGATATTAAAAATGTTATTCAATATGATACGCACCGCGACAGTCTAGCACAAACATTTACATGCTACAAAGAGATAATCTAAAAATTCATTAATTTAATTACAGTACATTCGATCCATGTGAAATTTTTTAGGTCATTTTTATCGTCGCCGCGATTCTGCCTGCTAGCATATGGGGAAGTGGGTTAAAAATCAATCAAAAGTTTTTGCGACAAAAAAAAACAACAAGCAGACACCACGAGTTAATATAAAGGATTTAAAAATGGCTCACTGGTTTTCTAAGAGAGGCTATGTAAACCATTCATATATATTTTTTTTAAATTCTATCTAGCACATTACGTCCATAATATATTTTTAAAACTTTTTGTTTTCTTTTCCAGTCCTTCCCTTCATCTTCATTGTGGGTCCACGGAAATATACATGAATTCAAACAGTTATCTTTTCATAATTTTAAAGATAATTAGATGTAAATCATGTGCAGCAATGCGCCAAGTTTTAACATAGAATTTGTGGCCGTAAAAATGTTGCAACACGTCACGACAAGATGCTGGTGTTACAGCCCTTGTCTCCTTGACATTGTTGTAACGATGAGTTAATTCACATAGCCTCTTGAATGGACTTTAAGACATGACGTCATTTAATTTTAATGAACGCAATGTTCGGATCTGACGGCCTTGACATTGCTATGATTGCAATTTTATATTTTATTTGGCAAGTAGGATATCAATTTAAGGAAATAGAGATATTTGCCAGCACTTTTTTTAAAGGTGATCTAAAAGACAATAAAGTTTTGTAAATGATTTGAAATTTCAAACGATGCATTAAACAGCAACAAAAATACAGAGCAGAATTGTAGATGAAAACTACCGGTACTTTGTTTAGTCGATGGATGAGAATTGAGAATATCTGAAATTTAAATCTCTATTCATTTTCTCTAATGATGGGGTGTTTTTTTTTGCACACACTCTCTATATAGCTTGTTATATTTTTAATGAAATTTTCAATTATTTTCTAAGGCGAAAAATATTGTATAGAAAATGATTACTATTAAGAAATCCTCGAACACGAATAACAAGTAAAAGAAAGAAAGCATGTAACAAAATTTTTGTTTTTTTTAAATTATTGCGTATTTTTATTTGTTGCGCTAAGAAACGCTAATAATAGACAATTTCGTCAAGAATGGTTTCCGAAAAAATATTTAGTAATGGTCAGTTTTTTGCATTTTAAATGGCACATTAAAAAAATCATTTGGGGAAAGCTCTATTAAAATCTTAAAGCAGATTACGGATTTACTCAGGCGCACTACATATCAACTATTTGGATGTGAAATTATGCGATCGTTTGGTGTTTAGAGAGTTGTTTAATGCAGTGCTTCTCAAAGCAGTGGTCCGCGGACCGGTGCCGGTCCGTGGGCCATCCGCTGGCGGTCCGCAGATGTTCTCCAAAAAAAAGGACAGAAAAAATTGTCAGTGCAGGGAAAATAGTGCACCGGTCCCTGGTGCAATGAAAAAAATTCCTGCCGGTCCGCCATACTAAAAAGTTTGAGAAGCACTGGTTTAATGCGTTCAAGCTGGATTCACAGCCTGCTCTAATAACTGTATAATTGTCGATGGTTCACAGCTAATCGAATCGATATCGGTAGCCACTTAGTTTGAAGTACCACCCATGTGACGGATCATTCAGCTACATAGAGGCGTGATCCCGTACCACGTGACCACCGCCTACGCCTACACTTCCCTACACCCACGCTGAGACCAGTTACTGCGCGGAGCAGACGACACAGTACCTAGACATGGCCAGGTAATAAATAACTGTCTGGCCACGCTAGGGTATGGGGGAGGGAGGACAGGGGGTAAGAATGAGTTGAGTTCACGTCAGGAAACTGTTGTAAATCACGGAATTTTAACGTCTTTCAATCCAATATGTACCTCGTGTACCCACTTATTGACCAGCGACCACTAAATAATAGACCGTATGCAATGTTCCCTCTAAGATTCGTTGGTCCATTTTTTTCCCTCCAATATTTTAAAAAATTGGCTGCGCGGTAGTTCTAAACTGCTGCGCGGCGTCGGTCAGATATCTGCGTGGCTGCGCACCTTAAAGAGGACATTGACATTATGTACTTTAACATCAGGATAAAAGAATTGAAATAACACCCTTAAACACAATGAAAGCCAATGCAATCAAATTATCATAAGCCTGGTGAAAATCCCTTTGGCTGGGCTCAGCAAGATTTGTTATACACTACAAGCAAGTTTGGTGCCGTAAATTGTCGTTACTATATGGATGTTTTGCCTGATTAGTTATATATATTGCCGTCCACCATTGTTTAAGGTAGTATCTCTAGTGTCTAGAAATGTTACCTTTAAGATGCGCCGGGGCAGCTGTTTAGAATGACCGTGAAGCAAATTTTGAAAAGAATAATATACAATCCGTGTTTAAAGGGTGCACAATTTTACCCACAAAAATATATGCTGTGCTACTTTGCACGCGAGTTCGTTATTTTACATAAGGTTCAACGACCTTTGGAGGTCGCTCGTAATGCTTATGAAGTTACAGCCACCCATTTTACAACGTATTGAAGCGGTCAATATATAAATAATTAATACATGGATGATAATTTGTAAGCAACACCTTCAACAGAAATAGCTGGAGACATTAACATTAATCAATATGATTTGAAATAAAAGCGAATTTTCAATACCGTAAGCACATTTTTTTTTCTATTTTAAAAACCAAAGATAAAAAAAGACGAAACAAAAATAATATAATACTTTGCTCTTACGTGATGCGGTTCATTGTCACTGCTCACATTATTTTGTATGCAGCATGATAACAGAATAACATAACACAGTAGCAACACAAGATCCTCATTTCACCACTGGAATAACGTTAAATTATCTGAACTCAATCGACTATCACAAATCCACAACGAAATCTTTACAACACTATCTTACAATCTTCTAACTATGACATAGTCTCTCTCTCTCTCTCTCGGTACCCTACTATGGACAAGCCTTAACAATAACATGCTCCGCTTATATATCCATTTTGCCTCTAACGAACGCACCTACGGTTACAGCCTCGTTTTCTAGCCACTACTTCATTTCACACCCCCCCCCAAACCCACCACCCCCGCTTCTAATGGAACATCCTTGAGATACTTCCGAAAATAGTGTTTCATGTTTCCTTTCTGTCCCCCCCACCCCCACTTTCTCTGACCCACGCACCCCCACCCCCTTCAGAAATGCACAAATAAGCATGTCACCGGCTGGTTGCATCACTTGAAAATGTCGACGTGAAACGACGTCACTGGTCGTCTGCCCTGATCGGCTGCACGTAGAACTGAAGGGATACGTGGCTTAACACTGACCCGAATACACCATGGACAGCAACAGTTCCTGGAAAGGGGGGGGGGCGGCGGCGGACGGTTAAGAAGATAGAGAAATGGGGTGAGAGTGTGGAGAGATGGAGGGAAGGGAGAGGAAACAGAGAGAATAGTGAGGGAAATAGAGGAGGGGGAGAGAGAGAAAATGATTGAAGAGTGAGAGAGAGAGAGAAGAGAAGGAGAGAGAGACGGGCCGAAAGGAGGGGATCGATAGGGAGAAAAGGGGGAGAAAATGAGAGTGACAAAGGGGAGAGACAGAGACAAAAAATGAAAGAGGCCGGGAGAATGAGAAAGGGGAGAGATGAGTAGAGACAGAAGAAGGGAGAGGGGAGAGAATGAGAAGTGACTGAGTGGGAGACAGAGAGAGAAAAGGTAATAATCGAATAGAAGCGGAGAGGGGAGGGAGACAGAGAAAGAGAGAGAGAGAAAGAGAATGAAATGTTTTTAAATGGATTATGCATTAAGAGTGACGGTAGAGGATGTAAAGGTATTTGATAGAGAAAAACTTGTGAAAGATAAATCAAAGGCGTATTCACATCCCAAACAGCGACCCATGCACTCCACCAGTTTTTTTTTACTTTCTCACATCTGTCTATCGACCTCCTTTAATATACACCATCTCTCATTCCCCCCTCCCTCCCTTCCCCCAATCCACGCAGATCCGTAGTTAAGAAACTCGTCCGAAATGGGAGGACTATTTCTATCGATTTTTAGCAATCGTATTGGTCTCGGCGGTCCTTTATACGCTGTACCTATAGAGCTCGCTTAACACAGTATCACTTATAAGTCGTGGGTGAGCTATTTGGTATCCTTAGTTAAATAGTGGGATTCTCCTGCTGGTTGTGGTGTGTAATGAAACTCAATAGTTTTAATTTGAACAATGGGTTCAATGGGTAGCCCGCAGCATCTAATTCTCTCTTAGTGAAAAACAAAAGATATCAGGCGGAAATAATATCCGAACTCAAAGGCGTATCATACTCCGAATTCTAGGTCATTCAAATTACAATACTTTGTACATTTGGTCTACTTTTTCAATACCCGCCGAATCTCACAGATGTCTCGCGTGACGTAGTATGTGGGCCACACTTGAATCGCGTAACTCTGGTAAACAAGTTGTGTTGCTTTGGCCGGTGTATAATAAACAAGCTCGTCACAGACGTTGACAAGAACTGCCATTTGGAGATGATGACGTAAAAAGGCCACGTTGTTTCCATAATGCAATTTATCATTTCTAATTATACAATGGGAGGAAAGTGTGTTCTTATAAAAACACGTGACCTGAAGAAAGCTAAAAAAACAATAATCTCTTGCTAAGGAAAAATACTTGTTCCAAATATGGCTTTCAATATGGTCTTCAATATGGGTTTCGATCTTTCTGTTCTTAAACACACACACATTAATTTATAATATTTTCTTTTAAAGTATATATTTATTCTTTTTTTTAAATATATTCAAAATATATTGAAACTTTGCTATTCTTTTCAAGTAAAAAAAAACTGTAGAGAAAATTGCCACAAGTAAACAAATAATGTGTTATTACTATTGATGTGTTGAGACAAGTACTCTTATTGGGAACATGAAATCAACTCAAGGAAAATAAAAAACGTTTCAAATAATTGTAAAGTTTGAGTTTTCATTTTTTTTAAATTAACGTTACAATGAATTAGTTTATTTTAAGGATATTTCGCCATAAAAGTACGATATTATGTTTTGATCGGCATCGAAGTATATGTTAAAAGAAAGTCATTCAAAATATTAACTTTTGTTTATTTTATAAATTAATTTTTTTAACATTCTCTTGTCTAATTCTTTGTAAAGTTGATCAGATTTAAATTCGCCCCCTACCCTCCCCTCAATTCTTCCTCTTCATCGATCATCTACCAATCCTCATCCCTTACCCCTCCCGTTTCTCAATGCAGTACATCCTAAGGGTGACATTTTGTCGTCAACTCGATTACAATAGAAATACAGAAACCCTTCAGTGATAATTCAAGTGGTACGAAGACAATACAACTCGGGACAATTAAACACTCTCCCCTCCCCCCCCCCTTTCCAATGACAGTCAATTTCTGCACTCCATTGTAACGTTAAATTGTGCGCCTGAGCCCGATCCACTCTCCGACCCCCGAAACTGCTTATCTACATCCACTGCATGGGGTCGGACGGTAGAATGACACCATATCCTATTCATACAATCAATCCGTCATTTAGGTCATATTCCAAAATTAGAATTCTGAGATATAATGAGAGTAAACTAAGAATAATTATTAAAATGATTTAAATGCCGAGTTGGTTTGTGTTTGTAGTTTTTAATTCCAATGGCTTTGTTTCCAACGTCTAACCATTCATCATCTTTGGGGGCTACTTCAGACCTTGTAACTTCTTTGACTACAAGTATCCTTTTCCCCGAAACGAGGAGCGCACATCAACTTTTATTAATCGCGACTCATATTGTTTGACGACTTTTGCCGCTGATGAACAATATAATTGTCACACTTCTTGGAATATGGTGTCATTTTCTATTTTTCTGCTAATCTTTTTTTAAGTGGCGTGAGCTAATGCTCATTTGGGCATGGACCGCAGCGGGCAATAGATTTTGTTCGAGTCATAAATTTAAAAAAATATTTTAAAACTCAAACAAAAGTTACATTATAATATTTTTACATTACATTTACATGGTTTAAATCTTACATGTCCTTGTCTCCATCAGCGTTACTTACAAATAAGTACATCAAAATTAATATCTTTCATTGTGTCATTTCTGATTGATTGTTAAGTTGGATTAGAAAGCCATAATTCGCCCATAGTGGATCATAAACAGTGCCGGATTTAGACCTTAATAAGGCCCTAAGCTATTTGAGATATGGGGAGTTTATAAGTCCAGATATTCTATGTCAGTTCTAAATATGACAATCGCTCCATTGGACAATTTTATTTATTTTTATTTATTTATTTATTTATTTGCTTATATATTTTAATTAATTTTTTTTGAAGAGGGGAAAGCGCGTGAGACGCAGGTTGCCAAGCCCTGTTCTAGTGCGATCCCCACCCCTTTTTTTTCCTCAGCTAAATCCCTGGTTTGCTGTACTGATGTCGCGGCATACTGTTTTCCACAGGTAAATGTTACTGAAATTAGAAATAAACCCAATATAAGCTTCTTTTTTTTAAAATCTCATTTGTGTGACCTAAGCATCCTGTTGTATTGAGTCACTCTGGCTCAGCCCTACCTTCCACGAGTCTTTAAATATGCATGAATATAGGGTAAACATGACAGGGTGACCCGTTTTTAAAATTAAAAACGACTTCTTTGACATAGAGAACAAATGTCTTTGTCACCTGACACAGATTTTTATAAAAAAAACATATGCAGGACTTGATGATATATAACTTATTTTATAGACTGAATTTGTATGATTATTCAGGCTGTCTAGCACAGTCGTTAATATGCCAAAAGAGAATTTGCATTTGTTGTCCCAATGACATTTTGTGGTATTGAGTGATTAGGAGAGGGGGGGGGGAGTCGCTGGGTGGGTGGGGGCGAATCAAACGTCAAGGATATTTTGTTTTGGTAGTTGTACCATGCTGATTAGAAGGTGGGGAGGGGGGGACGGGGCTTAAAGTGCTACTTGTTCTGTCCAAAATTAAACAATGCTCTCTCAAATAAGTCTACTAGGATTCGTAACGCTTGTCATGACATTTGGAAAATATTGTTCCAATTCCGATAACAAGACTCGAATTTACCAGTAAATAATTAAACTTCTAGGGTAAAAGGTTTTGTTATACCATAATGTCAAAGACGTTGATCGTTTGTTGAGAAAAATGAGGAAGAACAAAATAAATTTCCCCTAATACTGACATGTACCCAACTATGACGCGAGTTTTATTTCGCTTCAGAAATTTGTCAGTACTCCCAAAACCTAAGATCAGATTTTGTGTTTATTTATTTATTTTTTTAAAGAGTTTACTATTTTACTTACTTTTTTCCCACTCACACTTTCATCAAATAGAACTTACTGTATATACTCGTTCTATAGCCCGTTCGTTCATAAACAGACCCCCCCCCCACCTTTGGAAGAGAGAAGTATTAAAAGTGTATAACCCGCTCGCAAGCCGACCACCCAAAAATAAAAATACAGCTTAAACAAAATGGTACACATTTAAAAAAAAACTACAAGCTAAATCGGACATTATGATTGTTTACTTTCTACTGCCTATCTTTGTCTTTGTGCTCTTTATTAGGCAAGAGTTGCCGGTATTTTTTTTTAAATTCTTTGGTAAACAGTGACGAAAGCGCCTACATTAAAATTCGTTATTGAAAACTAAATTTGTAAAACAATTTATTAAAAAGTTCACAAAAATAAATAAAATGATTAAATAGGGTAAGTGCAGCTGCTTAATGATATATTATAGCTTCTGGTAGAGCAGTCGAATCTTGTAGAATGTAGAAAAGGACCTTGATGATCTACAATAACAACACCGATATTCAATATCCATGCAGAAATACGTTAATGACCCGCTCGTAAGCCGACCCCTCAACTTTTTACCCTAGATATTGTACAAAAAGGTCGGCTTGCGAACGATTATATACGGTATATTAAATCATTCTGTACACCTGTGGTTGAAACACATTCATCTGTTTGTTGGGACGGCTTCTTGAGTGGCAATAAAATACTATATAACTTTAAGGCTTTATGACTTAATTAATTTGTTTTAAATTCATTTAAGATTTTTTTTAATGTTATTTAGAAAAACTTGTTTGCAAAATAACATTTTTAAAGTTCCAAATTATTTTCCACTATTTTTTTTTAATATTAAATTTGTTGCTTTTTTTTTAAAGGAATTTTGTTTCCCCTTTTTCTATTCCTTTCTTTTAAAATTTAATATTGTGTTATAAAAATATGTTAATTCGTTTATTGCAACTGTTTATATTCGATCCTACTTTTTTTAACCCTTTTAAAAATTGTATTTAAACAGTAATCAGCCGAAATTAAATGTTATAAGTCAAGGAAATAGTTGGGTTTTATCACATAATTTTTTTGTTTTGATCATCTTAACTTTGTATTTTGTCGCCACAACTTCACGTGCCATAAATGGTCAGATCACCATAGTCTAATATTCTTTACAAACTTTTAGCCAGTTTCAATCAGCATTTGGTGGTTACATGAACATGAAGACAGAGAATGCTGCTAAACTCCCTATTTATTTTTTGCCAAGTAAAACAACAAGAACAAACAAAGCCTAAAATACACTCTTACTCTCATAAGCTATTTAAAACCCAATTATACAATTACAGCCCCAAATTACAACAAAGCAATAAAAATTAGTCTTTACTATAGTGAAATAAGTGTCGGAAAAAATATGATTACTTAAGGGAAATCCATAAAGTACTATAGTGTGCACCAGTGTTGTATCCAAATTTACGCGTCTCTTTTCTTTGTATCATTATTATTAAATGATTCATCGAGTCGCTTCCGACATCTTCAGCACGTCTTTAGTTATTTAAATAAACAATGAAATCGTATCAACCGAAAGAAAAACTCGGTAGTGAGACTGACTACACGTTAGATGCATTCGGCTTGCAAAGAAATTGAGTGGTAAGACCACTATGGCTTATCTCTTTAAACTGTCATCAAAGCTGTTTCGTTTGTGTTTATGGCTCTAGCTCAGCAAATTAACAATCGATATGAATAATTAAAACAGTTTAAAATGCGACAAATAAAATTCACAACGAGAAGCTCAACTTTATTTCCGTTCCATTTATTTACATGCAAAAGGGAAGTAATTACGCTAGACAAACACTGATATTTGCTTTGAATCTATCCCCTGATCCAATCGACTCGAATACGTGTACATCACCCGCGCCAAGATGTCAAACGACTCAAAATCCAACTCCGGTTCCTTAAATAAAAAGAGCAATACCTCGTTCCGCTCCGTGGAGGAAATCGAAGCCGCGTACGACGAGCAGTACGTCCCCGAGGACTTGGCCCGCGCCCTGGACTATGACGCCGGCCTGGGTCACGAGCATGACGCGACTCAAAATCTGTTCGATAGATCGTTCAAATCGTCACGGACGGCGTCCACTGTGGACCCCCTGTCGCCGTTCCAGGACGACGACATCTTTCAGAGGCTGCTGGACCCTGACGAGCTGGACGAGGATGCCAAGAACGAGCTGTGCTCCTACGTCTTCAAAAATGTGCTGGGTACAAATTTCGTCTTTCACGGACCTTTCGGGAAAACGCTCGGTAGGTTTGTTGGTGTTGAAATGTTGGCTGGGTCGTGGTCGTGGATTACTATGAAGGTAGACGAGATTGTACGATAGAAATTTAATAAGTTTTGGATTCAAAATTGAGCTTTCAAAAAATTCCAATATGGTGAGATTAGTCTACATTCTACATGTTTAGTACTGCAATTCAGAACAAGTATTAAAAAAACTAAATTTACTCATATGAAAATTCACAGCTAAGTCTATATAGATTTTTTATTATCATTTTTTCGACCACTTAACATCTAAGCCGTCCATATCTTTCGCATTGAAATAAAATAATATTCCTAGTAACACTAAAAACTAATTTCTTTCAATTTTTTCTATAAAGTCGATTAATGAATATATAGTAAACCTTGCTTGGACCCTTTAGTCAATATTCTAAGAAGCAGTATCCCTTACTCTAACACAGGGGTCGGGAAACTATGGCTCGCGAGTCAGATGTGGCTCTTTTGATGGCTGCATCTGACTCTCAGACAAATGTTCGTTTATAAAAAAAAATACATTTATTCAGACTCATTTGATCTACATATTAATTGCATATTTTAAAAAAACAGCATAAAAATGTTATTTAAAAGAATTCAGAGACATAACTATTGTACTTATAGTGCTGAAATTACACAAAATGCACACATTTACTTGAATTTTTAGTTTTAAACGTAATGTATGCCTCTTACGGAATTACTTTTCAAAAATATGTGGCGTTGATGACTCTCTCAGACAAAAAATTTCCCGACCCCTGCTCTCACAATGAGCCGCAAGCATAATGTCCGAAGGGCTAATGTTTACAGCCGCATTTAGCCCACATTCTTTAATACTAATACCTCCATCGTTAAAATCCCAACTAATAAGAAAGTATAGTTCACCATAAGAACACGTTTACGTCTGCATCGCCAATATAGCTTGGCACTCTGAATGAAGATCTTTTTGTTCATGTTTTCGCTAATCGTAGATAAAATAATACGGGAGGAAAGCTCGAGTATTTTTTTAACGATAAGAGCATCTCAGTAAAAAATTCCAGTGGAAATGGGTAATTGTGAGGAGTTTTAATTCTACTCTATTACCGACCCCATGCCAGCACACCTTAGCACCTTTTCTCTAACAGCAACTGTATTGGCATTTACGTAATTTTTGTGTGTGAATACTAGGAACTATTACTGAAAGGCACAACATAACATGTCCTTTCTTTTAATCTTTTGAAGAGTATCTGCATAGGTGTTCGATATGAAGCTATCCAAAAATAATTTACACAAAATAAAAAAGTAAATAAGTAAATATTTCTGTTGAGTCTCCTAATTTTCACGAGCACTGATGTATTTCAATATTTCTATTTGTCGATTTTTTTTTCTTTTCAGTCACCTACTTAGATTACGTAGCATCAGGACGGTAAGGACTTAATATTTTATTTTGTCTCTAAGTATCATTAACTTTGTTTTATAATCAGAGTCACAATCATTGTGTTACAACAATGAAACGAAATAACTACCCCTATAATTATTCTTTAATGAATTATCATGACATAATTTTTTTTCGGTTTTGTCCACAAGAAAAAAAAATTCATACTTTTTATTTTTTAAATCACATGTTTTATCGCGTAACTTTTTTTTAAAATTAATCAGTGAAATAAAACTTCACTTTTCAGACCATTAAAATGTTTCGAGACCTACATTCGCTACCACGTGATGCCAACTTATGCCAACACCCACTCGGAAGTCAGCTACTACGCGGCCCAAACCACGCAGTTCCGGGAAGAAGCAAGGTCAGGGATATTATCCCTTTTTTAATGAACTAGAATAATCATTATTTTGTAATCAAGTCCATTGAAATTAAAGATATTAAAAGAAATTAGGCTTTTATTGGGTTGAGACCCCCCTCCCACCCGCGTTATAATTTTATGTTATTTTTAAAGTACTGATCCAAATAACAATCGTTAAACGCGTTTACCTAACAACCATTTTCTTTACTGTAATGTGCATTATGTAACTTACCTCTGGGATTAAAACTGTCTTAGTGCTAGATGCAAGTATGAGTTAACATCTTTTGCCGGCAATAATCTTCTGTATAGAAGGAGCGTCTGTAAACAGATAAGATAATGTATGATCAAGAAAGTGCTTATTTATATGTACGCGCTATGATAATAATTAAATATTACGAGATATTTACACGTTTTTATTCTCTGGGTTAAAATTTTTATTGGCGACTGTAGACACAAAGTGGCCTTTTTCCGTTTTTTAAATCGATCTCTTCATTTGACTCCCTGGTGCCATCCACCCAGGTCCATCATCAAACAGTGCATCAACGCCAACGAAAACGACGCGGTCATCTTCTGTGGGAGCGGGTCGACTGCCGCCATTCACAAGATCATCCACGCCATGGGCCTAGGACGGTCCACGGCCGGGCCGGTAAGTTCAACTGAAGTTTGACTATAAGAAACGCGAGGCCAATGGTCAAGCTTCTTATTCTAGACTAAGACATAGCAGGTCAGATGACGCTGCGATCACATTTTTGTTCAAACTGAAAATCAAAGAGCGCTTACCAGACCAAGGTAGTCTAGAGCCTCGGGGTTTTCAAAACCCTAGCCGCCATTATTTAACTTTCTACCACAGCTATCTATTTCACTTCTTGTCTCGTGATTCAATTAGGCGTGTTAGTTATGCTAAACTTATGTAAAGTTAACAAGCAAATTTAATCAGGGTAGCGTCCAGTCTGCTTACCAATCCCATCAGACGAAGTTTGAAGAACATAAAAGTTGCGGGGAGAGTTAAAAAGAGTGCTGATTTTTTTAGTATGAAAATTCTTAAAATATATTTTAAAGCATATACATTGCCTCAGTGAATTCAAGATTTAGTCTTAGGGATAAATGTTACTAGATACAACAAAATTCGCTCTAACATGATCGTATCTGCTCCTGTATCTAGACTGTGTTTGTAGGACCCTACGAGCACCATTCCAACATACTGCCCTGGAAGGAAATACAAGCT
The DNA here is from genome assembly GCA_944989445.1 of Ampullaceana balthica. Lineage (NCBI taxonomy): Eukaryota > Metazoa > Mollusca > Gastropoda > Lymnaeidae > Ampullaceana > Ampullaceana balthica. The sequence goes on along the minus strand of CALYLW010001057.1, from coordinate 260,255 downwards.
GATGTAAGTGGTGCTAGGACTATCATTAGGTCACGTGTTAAAGAAATTCTGCTGTAGAAAACAGGCTTTTGTAAAATAAGCCAATGCTTTGTCGACTGCAGCATAGACGTATATGGGCATTTCAATTGGTCATAATCTAGTGACAGGGTAAAAAGGAAACTATTTACCTTATCAATGACAATAACAGAAAGGTTACAAGGGACCACTTAATGAGACGCAATGTCTCTAACTACACACACGCCCATGTTTAAACCATTATGATAGACTTATTTTTAACCTGCATTTCGTGTAATTGTCTGCTGGGTGGCTCAAAATGAGAAAGTTAATCTTTACACCGAGTACCCTTTAAAAACATAATTAATTGGCAAAATTTCAAAACTGTCTAATTTGACTTTTAATAGGTTATACGCCTTTTCTTTTTTTTTGCAGGTGATTCGTATAAGACAAAACGGAGATGGACTCACAGACCTGGAACATTTGGAATCAGAACTCAGGGTGAGTGTAGATCTGAAACAGGGCATCGCTAGGATATTTCAATGGGCTTGGGGCACTTTAACCCATTTTTTAAAATTGTATTTCAATTGTTATTCAGTAGTTCATATCACAGAGAAACTCTCCAATTAACCTCTTTTACTTTGCTAATGTTTTTAAACTAAATAAACATTCTCCGTTCATCAAAATGTATATTGTTCCGATTTAATATTATTAGATGACCAATTTTATATATCCACTAATATTTCGCCCAAATACCCTTCTGTCACGTCACAGCGGTCATGTCGGTGTGGGCCGGAAAAGTTGCTGATTGGTTCTTTCTCGGCAGCCTCCAACGTCACTGGCATCCTAACTGACACCCTGGCAATATCCCTGCTCATGCACAAGTACAAGGGCTATGCGCTCTTTGACTACGCATGCGCTGCACCCTACGTGGACATTGACATGAACTGCACCGAAAGAGGGTGAGAGCTGTTCACATCAGTCATCGAATTGGAGATAATTTATTTTTTAATCAATCAAATATTTTGTTGATAATCATTGATACAACAAACATAAATTTAAAAGGTCGTGATTTTCTTCTTTTTTTCCCCCTCGATTCATCTTAAAGCTGTTTTAGCCCCGAAAATTTAAAATGTAGGGGCGTCCTAAAGACGTCAACTCAGAGGGGGAAGGGGGTGTAGAAAGGTGACGTTTGTGACAGGGGGGGGGGTCGGCATGTGACGCACGCTGTTTTATAAAATTTTGATTTTTTAATAAAAAACATTTTTGTCGAAAGGTGAGTACTTTAGTCCAAAAATGGTCAAAAATACGTGACGTACTTTAGGCCCCCTAGCAAACCATTTATGTTTTAAATTTCTGTGAAAAATAGCTCATCCGAAATATTAACACCATCAATATCACTGTTCTTTAAGATGCATCTTAAAAAGTTCTCGCTGTTTTATTCCGTATATTCCCGTAAGATAAAAGTCGCATATTTTATTAAGGTGTGTATTTTTTTAAAAAAATCTGCCTTGTATTTTTAAAACGATGTCATTTTCAAGTATGTTTCAGTTCTCTCCTTCTTCATAATTGTTCATGGATAACTTTCTTATGCATTGTGTTAAAGAAATAATCAATGCGGCATTTGATTCACCTTACAGAGAAAACGCTTATAAAGATGCAGTGTTTATATCGCCTCACAAATTCGTCGGTGGACCGCAAACGCCAGGTAACTGACCCCAAACGCCAGGTAACTGACCCCAAACGCCAGGTAACTGACCCCAAACGCAGGTAACTGACCCCAAACGCCTGGTAACTGACCCAAACGCTGGTAACTGACCCCAAACGCTGGTAACTGACCCCAAACGCTGGTAACTGACCCAAACGCCTGGTAACTGACCCAAACGCCAGGTAACTGACCCCAAACGCCAGGTAACTGACCCCAAACGCTGTAACTGACCCAAACGCCAGGTAACTGACCCCAAACGCAGGTAACTGACCCCAAACGCAGGTAACTGACCCCAAACGCCTGGTAACTGACCCAAACGCTGGTAACTGACCCCAAACACAGGTAACTGACCCCAAATGTCAAGAGACTGAACACGAAACACAACTTAGCTCAACAAGAAAGTATAAACTAAACTAAAATTTAAAAAGTTGCGTCATATTTTAACCAACTTAAGTAGCGTATATATTGAGGTGTTTTTGTCCTTGTCAATAGTTTTCTCATACAATTCAGTAATCGAAATGGTTATTGCATTTACTTTTTGTCCCGTTTATCGTACTAGACAATAAAGAATAACTCTAGATGAAATGGGATGCAATAACCATAGGTGTAGTGTACAGTTCAGTGTCAGATGTGCAGCAAAGGCTGCCATTCGCAAGCGGGCTTGTATAGCCACAGCAGAAGCTGCAAGTTCATGTGCGTAAATCCCACAGGAGCACAGAAAATTCCGTCGTCTCACGAGACATAAGGAAGCCAAACAATGACAATGAGTGTACAGTTAAGATAGATAAGACTTGCTTATTATATTAGAGATTGGCGAGCATTCAGTTGTTGTTTTCGAGTATCAAATGAATATAAAATTAGTTAGCTGTTTCCACTGAACACTGGATTTACATTCATCAACAGAGTCTTATTTTCACGCTTGTTTTCTATGCAAGTAGATAAATTCGCAGCTATTTTTCGACCTATGTGAACACATACTTGCATTTGATGTTAATATAGGTTTTAAGAAGAGATAAGACAAATATCTGAGAGAATGGGATTATTTAAAGTATGTCATCTCGCTGCCATCCTTGATTAATATGATTTACCTCTTGTATTTCTTTTATTTAAACAGTTCTCTCTTAAATTCAGATGCTTAGCTTAAAGATTAACGCAAGCTTAATGTTCATTTTCATAATTGGCTAATCGATTGTCCAAAAAGTGAAAAAATAACCTGACGATTTTTTAAATCAGGAATTCTGGTGGCGAAAAGATGGCTGTTCAAAAATAAAACCCCACATGGTGTGGGTGGAGGGACTGTGGTGTTTGTAAGTTGATTTTTTTAAAACTTATTTTTTAAAACATTTATTGTTTATGCGATGCTTGCTTAGTGTTTGTTGCTTGAAAAGCTAGAGAAATTTGCCTCTCAGTAAGATATTTTTCAAAGTTATTAGAAAAACGAGACGCTTCAAATACAAATCGTATCTACGCTCCCTTCAAAACTTCAAAAAGTAGCAACAGATTCATGCAAGTCTCCGATTTAGATTATTGCTTAGAATTTTGACTATGATCATGGGTGTCACTGTAGTTGGTGTCACCCAGTGCATTAGAGTATGGTGTCACCAATATTCCCTCTAAGGTTTGTTGGTCCGTGTGCACAGTAAAAAATGGTATGCAAAGTTGCGCATCATCAATTTTTGGTCACATGTTTTACTAAATTTGCTGCGCGATAATTCTAAACTGCTGGTCAACGTCGGCCAGATATTCACGCGGCCGCGCAGCCGCGCAGCTTAGAGGGAACATTGGGTGTCATCCCCATACAAATTAACCCATAGACCTGCCAATCTGCCAGTTCAAAGCAGTGGGAAATTACAGATTTTACCCTTTGTTGTCCAGGCGCGGTCCGCATCTCTCCCCCCCCCCAGTGTCGCTCTTGAATATGAAAGATAAGACATATATCCCTGACAGAATCTCACAACTGGCCTAGACATCTATCCCTGTCAGAATCTCAACGCCTTTCCTAGAAATCTATCTCTGTCAGGTTCTCAACACTTGCCTAAACATCTATCACTGTCAGAATCTCACAACTGGCCTAGACATCTATCCCTGTCAGAATCTCACCGCTTGCCTAGACATCTATCACTGTCAGAATCTCACAACTGGCCTAGACGTCTATCACTGTCAGAATCTCACCGCTTGCCTATACATCAATCACTGTCAGAATCTCACAACTGGCCTAGACATCTATCCCTGTCAGAATCTCACCGCTTGCCTAGACATCTATCACTGTCGGAATATCATCACTTGCCTAGATATCTATCACTGTCAGAATCTCACCGCTTGCCTAGATATATATCCCAGTGAGAATCTCACCGCTTGCCTAGACATCTATCCCTGTCAGAAGCTCACCTTTGGCCTTGTGTCCACACAGGTTCGGCGTTTCAACCACACCTACCTGCACGAGGTGGAGCACAGAGAGGAAGGGGGCACCCCAGCAATCATTGAGTCCATCCGTGCCGGCCTGGTCTTTCGACTTAAGCAAGCCTTCGGCCACAAATTCATCATGGTCAGGGAGAATGAAATGTTCGAGTAAATATACCTGGAGTCAACTTTTGTAGTTGCTTTTGTTGTCGTATTTTTAAAAATTTTACGTTTTCCATTGATTCTTTTTTCATTTTTCATTTTTTTCCCCTTTGTTGGAGGTTTTTTCTACTTTTGGAATATGTGGGTTGCTTTATCAAAGCCGTGTTAAACAAATCATTATGATGTCAACGTAACAAATAAGTCCAAATTCTGGAAGACCTACAGCACCGAAGTGCTGAAATATGACCATATAAATATCTATATTACGTGAGGAAAAAAAGGAGTTCTTTCTTTTTAATGGAGTGTAAGGAAACAATAACTAGAGAGATTAATACGAAAAGTTCTCTGATTAAAAGTTACGACCCAGCTTCAAATTAAATAATCTTTTTTTTTCAAGCTGAATGAATTAGAAGCAAGGAACGTAACTTTTTTTAAATTGGTTAAAATCTGTTTATCATCAAGACAATTGTTAAAACATAACTGATGTCGATTCAAGGGCATTATAAACCCAGATTATAAATGCGTTGTACCATTGGCACACGAACATACCCACCGATGAGAGGGAGAGGGGGAGGGCAAACGGAACTCTGCAAACATGATAATATAACATCACTTGACTTCTAAACAGTAGTTTATATATTGGAATACTTTAAATATGTCAATAACACACCAAACTCTGTCTACTCCATGCTTCAACTTCCCAAAAGATTTAGGATCTGAGTTTAGTAGTTAATCGTTATCAATAAAAGTAGGTGACAGTTTTTAGGAGTACTTTCCTTAATTTTTCTACTGCGTATCTAATTAGCAAATCTTTCATAATAATTAACGTTCAATAAAGTATTTTATTTAAATTAAGCTACCTTATGTCACGGAGGTCAATTATTTTTATTTTTTTGTCTCTTACTTCTTTTAATTTTAAGTACAAACTTTACGACGCTTAATGTACTTTATTCTCACTTTGCATTTGTCTTTTTTTTCCAAAGCATATTTGTATAACTCACACCTGTGCCTTGTGTTTCAGGTTGGCAAGTCGAATTTGGGGAGAACATCCAAATATTTTAATTCTTGGAAACCTGATCGTCCGGCGGCTCCCGATATTCTCCATGCTGTTCCTGAACCCTGTCACTGGTCGTCTGCTTCATCACGACTTCGTGGCTATGTTGCTAAATGACCTGTTCGGGATACAGGTTCGCAGTGGATGTGCCTGCGCCGCGCCATACGGTTTGGTGCGTAAATCACGGAAATTTCTGTTTTGTCTAGGGGTGTACCAGATTCAAATTTTTGAAATCCGTCCAGAGCCGGATTTTGCCAGACCTACGAAGTGAAATCCGGCCGGAATCGGAACCGGAGACGGATTTGTAAAAATGGCAGGATTCCGGATTTGCCTGAGCTTTTATATATATATATATATATATATATATATATATATATATATATATATATATATATATATATATATATGTATAATGGCTCTACCGGCCAGTCGGATTTGGCCAGATTTATGAATTGAATTTCGGGTGGAGTCGGATTTGTAAAATTGGTCGGATTCCGGATTTGTCGGAGCGAAAATCCGGTACACCCTTATTTTTGTCATTGGTAGCTGTTTTGTGATTGTGCCATCCGCCAACCCCAGAAATATGTGGGTCCCCGGACATCTGTAGTTACACAACATCACCAAACAAAAAAATATATCAAGCGTAAAGGAGTTACCTTTTATTTTCTGGTCTCAGACAATAGCTCCGTTAATGAAACCTTCGGCGGTGATCCTGGCTGCGTTTCATTGCGTAACTCAGTTTTAATCCAGGGCTCCTCGTGTACTTGAATTGATAGCCGCTGTTTTTTTAAATGGCATATTCTGTTGAATATAGATTCTACTGCGTCTCTGTAGTTTAAATGTCAAAATCAGGGGATTTCCATTGATCAGTTAGAGCATTGGATTTAAGTTGTTGTCGATTTACAGGAAATTCATTGTCACCCTCATCTTCTTGTCAGGGGCACCGTAATATTAACTCTCCGATCTCATTTAAAGAAAACACGATGGTCATCTGAACGTAATTGATATTTATCACTTTAACCCTGGAGGGAAATTATTATCTTATCTTAGTTTAACAACAGTATTGCTTTCTCTATAGCATAAACTGAAACCTAACCTAAAGCCCGCTTCCTATCCCATAGACACCATCAACTATGTTCTCTCCTCTGAAGTCTACTTTAAATTTAACCCGTTTATTTAATGTGCTTTGATGTTAAGCCTATCGTGTGTATTTTATGTTCTAACTACATATCATTTTTCAATCGATATGAAGCTAGAACTAGTTACTGTATTTGACAGCTGTGTTTAAGATGTGAAGAAACAATCTCTTGGCACGTTTTATGGATGGAAAACTTGCGGCTTCTAATGTCTACTCCCAATACAACCACACTCTATTCTTTTCTGCATGTGTTCTTATTTATTTCGTAATCTTTGAAAGTCATCTAACGATTTTTAGAAAAACTAAATTCATCAGATAGTCAAGTGTATTTATAGCTCAGATTTATAATTTGACACAGTTTATAGATCATCTTTGTTCTTGTGGTTCAGGATCTGCTCGGCATGACTGAAGACATGGCGATGCGCTACGAGAAGCTCATCACGGATCCAGACGAAGAGACTAAGAGCCCAGACTCCCTTGATGAGGAAGGAACTTCGAAGAAGCCGTCCCCAAAGGCAGAAGGAGCTGCCGTCCCGGCGACCAAAGAGAAAAAAGAGGACACCTCGAAGTCACCGAGTTTTGATAATATCGTATTTAGGTGTGGGCTACGGAGTCGTGTATTCATTAAGTTTGTGTTTTTAGTTAACAGGTGGTCTTCTACAGAAACTTTTTTACGGAATTTGTCACTCATGTCCCTTTTTTCTTTTCTGTTTTCTTTTCGTAAAAAAGCCAATTGTTTTAAAAGTTCTGAAATTTCAATTTTAAACATTAAATTATTTTGTCTTTTATTTTTGAATAAGTTTTTTTTTGCGACAAAGTAGTCATTTTTTTCTTTAATCCAATGACATCTAAAAGTAAAATGTACTTATTCACTTACTATATTACGACATAAATTATAGCGAGACATTAACTTTTTAAATTGTAGGCCAGGCTTCGTTCGTCTCAATTTCCCCTACTTCCTCCCACAAGACTGTTTCTCGTTCGTCATCAAAGCCATTTTGATGACAGCTGAAATGGGATGGCTCCTGCTGCCTTTGGTAAGTTGCTTCAGGGCACATATACATATTTGGATATATGTAACTTTGGTAAGTTACTTCAGGGCACTTACACATATGTGGTTAGATGTAACTTTGGTAAGTTAATTCACGGCACATACACATATTTGGCTAGATGTAAATTTGGTAAGTTACTTCACGGCACACATACATATTTGGCTAGATGTAACTTTATTAAGTTACTTCACGGCACACATACATATTTGGCTAGATGTAACTTTGGTAAGTAACTTCACGGCACATACACATATTTGGCTAGATGTAACTTTGGTAAATTACTTCACGGCGCATACACATATTTGGCTAGATGTAACTTTGGTAAGTTACTTCACGGCACACATACATATTTGGCTAGATGTAACTTTGGTAAGTTACTTCAGGGCACATACACATATTTGGCTAGATGTAACTCTACTCGTAGATTTTTGCACTGCTCAGAATTGTTCAGTCCCTCTGTGTTTATTTTCGGAGACATGCAACATTCTGACATTTGACGATTAATGGCGATGAAATGTCATCGTCATTTTAATCCTATTATTTAATGTATGCGTGAATTCAGGACATGTTTAGGGGGTTTCGAAGTTTTGTAACTCAGTGTATGGTGGAAGATTATGTAAGTGGGTGAGGTTGATTATGTGTAAACGTGTGAGTATGTAAGTTGGTTGCGTGTATGATGATTCTATTGCATTTTCAATCGTCTGAGGATGTCTTGGTTACATTCTTGAATGCGTAATCGTCAGATAAAGGATTTTTTTTTGTTTTGGTTTAGTTTTGTTTTGTTTTGTTTGTTTGTTGTTTTTTTTTAATATATAGGAAAATCCGTTTTGCTGAAATGAACAACTCAATGAACGGGACAATAGGAAGCCTTTGATATGTTGACACACTAAGCAAAACTTCTTTTTTGTAATCTTTGAAAATCCTGATACGTTTTAGCAATAGGAGCTTCTAATCGTTTTTTCTCTCACCTCAGTACGATTTCAACAGGAAAACAGGAAAATGGCGATTTAGGGACAAAAAGGTCAGTGTAGTAATTACATCATCAACATTAGCCTTTTGCTGTTCAATGAGCATACGGTCTCTGTCACATCACGTCTCTCAAGACGATCTCTAGTTAGTATTTTAGGTTCTAAAAGCTATTTCCTGATGGATAAGTCTCCTCTTACAAGCTGCGTGTCCGTGTTCTCTAGAGCAGTGGTCCTCAACTTTTACCGATACTTTTACCGCGGCCCACTAACCTGGGGGGGGGGTATGGTGGGTGGGGGATGTTTGGGGGGGGGAGTTTGCGGCTGCGTTGATTGTCTATACAGGTATTTAAGATTGTTTTCTTCTTCTTCTTCGTTCTCAATTTGAGCATTGCGTGCCGACGAGTTTTGCGCTAATTGGCCCGGGGTCTCCGACTTCAGCCTGCTGTTTTTTCTGGATGTGCTTCCATAGCCTTTGGTCAGCCAAGACCATCTGCAAGGCAGCAGTTGATTTTGGCAAGTGATGCTGCGTTCACATGCCACGACTATGCGTTAGGTACCCACTCGAAGCTGGGTGTACTCAGGGACGCCCTAGGCCCCGGGAACAAATCCATGGCATCCCATGGATTCGAACCCGTGACCATCGGTACGTCAGTCGAGCGCGCTGCCACTCGACCACCGTATCCCCAAGATTGTTTTGATTTTATAGTTTTAATTTAATTGTACTTAAACATGCATTCAAAATAAAATATAGTGACGTGGTGCCGCCAAAACGGGTAACAAGATTTTTAATCTTGTGTATGGAAAGACGCAGAATCCCTTGAGAAATACACCACAGTTTTAAAAAAAATGTAAATAATTTAATGTTCCTTTGCTCGTGGACCACCAGGCAGATCCCCGCGGACCACTAGGTTGGGGACCACTGCTCTAGTGTCCTCCCCTTTGCCGTTTTTCTTGCGTGTTACACAATAAATACTGCCTGTATCTAGTCTTACAGAAAATTGCAATATATAAAAACAAATGGAAATAAATACACCTTAATGTGTCTAAAATCTATGATTATAATTTAAATGTTTTAATCAGTTTTATAAGGCCTACCTCTTATTAATTAGATAAAACCTAAAATATGCTGTGTGCTGTTTTATCGTTTTCTCATTTTTTAACATTAAGTCGGAATTTTCCATGTGTTATGCTATCTATATTACTATAGATGGATACTCTAGATAAGATTATTAAAGTTGATATGCACTGCTATCCACGCTGTTGTCATTAACCATCAACCATGACACCTAAATTTACCATATAACAAAATAAAGAATGACACAGTAAAATCTCAATAAACACTACACAAAAGCTACAACCTGCTGTAACTGACCCCACCTCCCCAATCCCATCCTTACAGTTATTCCAACCCCCGAAGAGCTTGTACGATATCAGCTTCATGCGTGGACGGTTTGACGTTCTGGAGCCAGATCCGCTGAGCCCGGTCCTGAAGTGGGACAGGGTCCTTGTGGAGGACTTGTCCAATGCAGGACGTGGTCACGACAAGATACCGGCAAGTGTTTACGACGTAAGTCAAAGACGTCACATATCGGCTTAGTGAGGTGTGGTGGGGAGGGAAGGCTGATGTTGCTGCGTCTGTTGTTTAAAAAGAAAGCTAAGATCCCTTTTCATACCATGTTGTTGCGATAAATAAGCGTGCAGAAATTTTTGAAGCCACGGCTTACAAGAGGATTGTGTGTCTCAGACAACTTTTCTTTGCCCCAAACTAAAGTCAGATATCCCTTAGAGCAAGCTGGATAGACTCAGGGAAGGAATATAGCAAAAAAGTTTTATTCATTTAACGTTTTAAATAAAATATCAAGTTGATTCTAATTTAAAATGTTGAAAGAAGGGAATGTGGAAGCCCCATTCGTTACGGATTAAGAGGGAAACAATTTGCAAAGGGTACTTTTATCAAATTAATATCTAATTTCCGCTACAAAAAAAATTAGGAAAAACCTGCATGTCTCTTTATTTGGTCACGTGATTTATATTTAACTTCTTTCTTAATCAATGATGATCATTTCCAAGAGTTATCTACATACAAAGAACGGAAGCCATCGATTTAGGGGTAATGATTTCGGATTTTCGGAGACTCAATAGCTTAGCTATTAGCTGCGTAGTTTTTAGCTCTCAATCATTAAAAGATTTCAGCTTGAAAATATTCTGTTTCTACAACTATTTAAAACAAACAGATTAGTAGACGCTAGAAAATTAATTTTTAGAAAAGAAGGTATGGATGCCTTTCACACATTACAAAAAAAAATCTTTATCAGGCATCGTCTTATAATGTGCCATAGTGCCAATACTTGTTTTATCAACCGGGAAAAACAAAGCTGAACTCTGGCAGTATTTAGAAAATAAACATGCGTTTAGATGTGATATTTTACCTAAGGGCAGATAGCCAGTGCTCAAGGGCCATCACTAAACAAACGCATTGCAATTCGCTCACGATTTAAATAAGTTTCATAACCAAAAAAAATAAGTATTGAAATTTACACGTTGTAATATATATTTATCGGGAAAACTTTAGATTTTCATTGAGTGACCTTAAGAACGGACTATAAAAAAATGTATACATTATTTTTCTGAACAGGAAATTTTACAGAGAGCAAGATTGATATTTGAAGAAGCCAATACGGTAAGAATCTGTGTGGCATTTGCACGGTGGGAAGCTAGGTGTTAGTTTCAAAAATCGCTTTTCACTCCTCCCCATCCCGTGTGCAGGATGTATATGTACCTCAGACGTTGGTATTAAATTCTCGGTTTTTCAGAGTGTTTTAACGTGATTGATGAGTTGATATTGTTGAAATACGGTAAAAACTCTTGCAGTGGGTGAATTAAAATGAATTTTGAAATAGGTCTTGGCCATTGATTTAATTAGTTTTAAACAGTGTCCAGCCAGAATTCAGTGCTGACAGATTTAACAGGTGCAGAGACAGAAAGTAACATGTTTTGAGGCATTCATTTCTTAAAAGACGTTTTTTTTATTAAAAAAATTATGACGACTTGCACCTTTTTATAAATGCAAATCAACATGCATCATTTTTTAAGATATTCATACTTTATTACTGCTGTGCTACACAGGGATTCCTCAGAAAGTTTTTTTTAAAAACAGTATTCTTGTTAAGTTAAATGTGACAGAAAATATTTAAAAACATTCATTGCTTTTACCGATATGAGGGGGGTTATTGCTAATGATATTTGCTTTTGTTTTTTTTTAATTTCATTCGACCACAGGTATTTGTCAACTAAAACACATTTTAGACGCTTTATTGGATCTTACTGTTTTATTTTTTAAAATTAACACAGATTTGAGTTTTATTTTGACATTTCCTTACACTATGCCATTGTTTGACTTAACATGTTCACCTTTCAGCCCGGACGATTCGACCGCCCCGACATGACCAAAGAGTACACTGATGAGCTGGAGGAGTTGCGGTGGTTCATGCTGCCCAGTGAGGCTGCGGACATCGTCAACAAGAGACCGGTCAGTAGGCATGAAGCGGGAGAGGGGTGGTAGTGTTTTAGAGGATAAGCACGTAGAAGCAGGGAATCTTGACGCTAGGTTTCTGATCTCATCACATTGGCCATGTGCTTTGGCAGCCGTGTGTGTCCTTTGGCAGCCGTGTGTTTCCTTTGGCAGCCGTGTGTTTCCTTTGGCAGCCGTGTGTGTCCTTTGGCAGCCGTGTGTGTCCTTTGGCAGCCCTGTGTGTCCTTTGGCAGCCCTGTGTGTCCTTTGGCGGCCCTGTGTGTCCTTTGGCAGCCCTGTGTGTCCTTTGGCAGCCCTGTGTGTCCTTTGGCAGCCCTGTGTGTCCTTTGGCAGCCCTGTGTGTCCTTTGGTGGCTTATTCTTGATATTCTTGCCCGAAAGGTGCGTCCTCGTGCCGGACAGGAGATGGTTGGGATGCCATCAGGAGGGTTTTTGAACACGATCCTGTGTGGCCTGTTGTCTGGACTTGGCAGCATGCCCTTTTGCCTCATAGACTGCTGCGCTGTTTTGTATCATAAGTCACCAGAAGCCTCGGTCACTTGCTGCTGCTTCCCAGGAGTCAAATGTGTAAGCCTTCAATGGTAGGGCTACCAAGTCAGACGATAAGCTACTTAGTAGTTTTGTAATCTCTGGTTGTCAAGATACGGGCATGCATCTTTTCATAGTTTAATTTCGTATTCTGCAAGTCACATCTTGTATAATAATCAAATGACAGGGGCATTTGATTTTTAAAAATATTTAAAAATCAAGACAATAAATTTGAGCTGAAAAGCAAACAAAAACTTATCAACGTCCACCCGTCATAGATTCCGAAGGGCAAGCTCTTGGATGAAATCTACATTTAAGGCTAACTAGTTTCCTGGGTTCTGATATTGATGTTTTATTTGGTCCTCCGTACTTTTTTTATTCAGTAAAAGTAGGTTTGTTTTAGTTGTTTTTTTTCCATTTAGAACAATCGAATTAACAATTGGAGCATATTTTATCAATCAATTTTATCGCAAAAAATAAAATATTAATTGTTTAGTGTTATTTTTTACAACATTTGGTAATTTTAATGAATTTTCCTTGAAATTTCTAAAAAATATAACTGATCAAATGAAATGATCGTGAAAATAATGTATATAAACACTCGTGTCCTTTTCGTGAACTCCTAAAAGTAACGACAAGACACATTATTTTGGATACAAATTCTCAGAAAAAAACACAACACACAAAGCCAGTATTTTAACATAGACGGAGCAGACAAAACTCCCCCCTACACCCCAAGTTACTCCCCCCTACACCCCAAGTTGTCATCAGCACCAACAGCATCGGTATCATTAACACCGGCAGGTTGAGTTGCGGCCCCCAGCCAGCTTCCCTTTCCTCCCCGGGAGGCCCGCCGACGAGCTGGCCGAATACCCGCCAGCCCGAGGGAAGCTCTGCATGAGGATCGTCATGTGGGTGGCCGTGGGCGCTATCCTCGTCATCGTCCTCCTCGCCTTTGTCTGGAGCTGCCTGTTTGGTGGCTCGGCCCCCGAGTCGCACAGCATAGCGGCGGCGCCCGCCTCTGCCGCGGCTGCCCCCTCCAAGCCAGAGGAGTCCCCGAAATGAAGTCTACCCAGAAAACATAAAAGCGGATTGCTAGTTGGGAAGGGAAAAAAAAAGACCCCCACGAAGTGACACTACTCACCGCTAAACCTAACACGAAAGACCGCAATAAACATCACTAAATAGTGGAAACGTCGGGTAGAAGAAACTCCGACAGCGGTGAACGTGATCTAAGGACCCACACCGTCAATATGACCACACACAAAATAAAACCTTTTCTAGCGTGACTCTAATTCCTTTTCTAATGTGAACAAAACAGAGATAAAAATGTTCGTACTTTTTTTTTATATCGCCTCTTTAAGGTCGCACAGCAACAAAAGTAAATCTTGTATTTCCATTATTTTCTTATTTGGCGATTTATTTACACATTTAAATTTATCTGTGTAAATACTTCTACCATGTTTTTCATAAGAAAATCATTCATGGAAGTTAACAATTAAAAGTTTTCCAGCTTTAATATGAATTAACATCCCACAATTAAAATATGCTTAACATTTGTAAATGTTAAACTGTCCATTAAACGTATGTTGGTTTTTTAAAATTTTATAAAAAGTATATGAAAAAATTTCGTGAAAGCCTTTAAATAAACTGAGGTAAACAATAATACGTATTGTTTTTTTGCTCTCACTATTGGTTTATGAATGCAAGAAATGACGTATTGCAGTTCACAACAAGTCACATCTTAAAGTCTACGAACTATAGCTAACACCAACAACGACATTTATAAATAACCCATTGTAGCTGACACATAACCAAACATATATAACAAGGTCGCATAGGTGCTTCCTGGTAGATTACCCCAAAGCCAAAGATCTCATTTTATTAGGGTCCACTAACAAAAAAATCACAGAAATCACCAGGCAAGGCCTACAGTGACTCTCTGTATCCTGCACCACAACTAGGTCATTTACCTGCCATGACTCTCTGTATCCTGTACCACAACTAGGTCATTTACTTGCCATGACTCTCTGTATCCTGCACCACAACTAGGTCATTTACCTGCCATGTGTCTCTGTATCCTGTACCACAACTAGGTCATTTACCTGCCATGACTCTCTGTATCCTGCACCACAACTAGGTCATTTACCTGCCATGACTCTCTGTATCCTGTACCACAACTAGGTCATTTACCTGCCATGACTCTCTGTATCCTGTACCACAACTAGGTCATTTACCTGCCATGACTCTCTGTATCCTGTACCACAACTAGGTCACTTACCTGCCATGACTCTCTGTATCCTGTACCACAACTAGGTCATTTACTTGCCATGACTCTCTGTATCCTGCACCACAACTAGGTCATTTACCTGCCATGACTCTCTGTATCCTGTACCACAACTAGGTCATTTACTTGCCATGACTCTCTGTATCCTGCACCACAACTAGGTCATTTACCTACCATGACTCTCTGTATCCTGCACCACAACTAGGTCATTTACCTGCCATGACTCTCTGTATCCTGTACCACAACTAGGTCATTTACTTGCCATGACTCTCTGTATCCTGCACCACAACTAGGTCATTTACCTGCCATGTGTCTCTGTATCCTGTACCACAACTAGGTCATTTACCTGCCATGACTCTCTGTATCCTGCACCACAACTAGGTCATTTACCTGCCATGACTCTCTGTATCCTGTACCACAACTAGGTCATTTACCTGCCATGACTCTCTGTATCCTGTACCACAACTAGGTCATTTACCTGCCATGACTCTCTGTATCCTGTACCACAACTAGGTCATTTACTTGTCATGACTCTCTGTATCCTGTACCACAACTAGGTCACTTACCTGCCATGACTCTCTGTATCCTGTACCACAACTAGGTCATTTACCTGCCATGACTCTCTGTATCCTGCACCATGGGGGGCGCCATGAGCAAAATATTGGGTGGGCCAGGTTGGTAACACAATTTTTTTTATTCGATACCCTTGCCTTAAATAAGGCCTTAAACCCTGGGTCTCTTCCTATCTCTGTATCCTTGCCACTAATGTCAAACCATACACACCTTCCACAATCCTGGCTGGAACACGCAGTCGACGAGGCAACTTCATGTCTTCCAGATCCATCGTCTTTGCTTAAATCACTGTGGCATCAAACATTACTTCGAACTGATCCCTTAACACTGTTAGTTCGCTCAACACGTGACAATTAAGGCGCATTACTTCAGAAATTGTCATAGTAGGACTTTGAATGGCGGTAGAAAACGAGTCAGTTAATGCGAACAGACGATGAGCCACTGAACATTTTAAGTATGTCTCGGCTGAATGCATAGAATTCAATAAACCACGTGCTGTGTAGGCTGTGTCAGAAGTAGTTTTTTCGATCAGCTACTATACGCTCAAGCGTCTGCATAAGGTACTCATAGTTGCAGACTACGCTATTGATTGCTGACGCTCGTACAGTCCACCTAGTAGGGCACAGTGGTCGAAGATTAGTCATTGGAGCCGTGACGTGACGCTCCTCATTCTCTTTATATTCAAACTGAGTTTGCACATCTCTCAATATGTCTGTGCGTTTACCCGAATTGCGGATGAATGTCACTACATGCTGAACAAACTCTAGTGTGCCGCTCAAAAATGGTACTGACTTTCCAGATTCTGCTACTGCCAAATTGAGACAGTGAGCCAGACAGTGAATAAAATGAGCATTTGGTGACCGCTCCTTCATCCGCTGAGCTACTCCAGAAATCGCTCCGGACATTGCACTCGCTCCGTCATAACCTTGACCATGCAGTTCACTAAAGGACAGCTGGCACCGTATCATTATGTCAGTCAGGAATGACGACAGTATTTCCACTCTCTGGCCGAGACCCTTTAGACTGTACAGTCCTATAAAATCTTCTTGTGCTGCTAACCCCTTGTTGGTCCATCTAATACAGACTGAGAGTTGTTCCGCCCCTGAAACATCCCATGTCTCGTCTGCCAATATGGCAAATTGTCTGATGGCTTTCTTGGCATTAAAGCTCAATGACCATCCGTAACAGTTTTTTTCCCGATGATATTGCATTGTTCGTTGACAATGTCGTGGCTTAAGTGAATGCCCTTTTGTAGGCCAATTGATGTCGATGTATCACCACTGATACTGCTAGTCATCATCTGAATTAATTGATGCAGATTGTCGTTGTTCTCATCTTTACCACGACGAATCGCCAGCCCTTGTCGCATGAGGAACATTAGACTGTTCAGCTGAATGACCAACCTATTCCGATTGACCTGCTGTTCGTTAGCCAGCTGACAACTTAGCTGCGTGGCAGCAGACGGTTTGTTTGTAGTACTCACGTATTCGCCGCTCTGTGAGATGAAGACGCTGCGTGTTCATCCAGCTTCTGGGATTCGTCTTTCCAGTTGATGAATCTCTTGTGTATGAACGCGGACTCGACTTTACATGCTCCAACAAGACGCTTGTTGCCCATTTCACGACACCAGCTGCAAAGCAGAACTTTACGTTGACGTGATATGCGCAGCCATGGATGACTGCTAAACCATTTTGCCTGCGGTTGTTGACGACGTCCACTGTAATCACGAGCAGCCCTCACTTAACAACGTATCATCTGGACAATCAGTTAGATCCTTCGTATCACCATAGTACATAATAACATTAGATGAGATGACGTTTTTAACTTTTTTACTCGGTACTTCCGGGTGAGTGGATTGCGTGAGGAAACGCTTCATAGTTTTTTCAGATGTACGTATTTTTATAAAAAGATTCATGGGCAATTTTTCAAGAAACGTGTTTTTATTTCCATAATTACATCATGCCCAGTTTCCCATTTATTAGTTTTTTAAAATTAGTTTTTAGTTGTAGCCGAGTGGTGGCTATAGTTGGAATGTTATGGTTGATTATATCTTGCTATATTGCAGCACACACACAAAATTAACAGTTTTATTTAATAAGTAGATAACACACAGGTATTGCGGACTATAGTTGTGAATAGTTTTTAATAGAATAATTTCTATCCTAAGGCTGACACTTTTAAAGCACTAAAGTAAATAACTAAATAAGGAAGCACAGTATACAATTTTATAACAGTCCCTAAGCTATGTCCTACTCTACCACTAAGTTCGGTACACCTCATCAGGCACTGGGTCACTCGCTCTCCAGGCGCTGTGTGACTCTCTCTCCCTTGTCTCCCACAGACCTCCCCTTATATTGGTAGTCAGAGGAATGTGGGTGACATTGGAGTTCATACTATGGCTCGAGTCGTAAAAACTCATTCCATTCA
Source organism: Ampullaceana balthica (assembly GCA_944989445.1). Taxonomy (NCBI): domain Eukaryota; kingdom Metazoa; phylum Mollusca; class Gastropoda; family Lymnaeidae; genus Ampullaceana; species Ampullaceana balthica. The sequence continues at coordinate 242,433 of CALYLW010001057.1, read as the reverse complement.
TGTTTTTCCCTGGCCTCTATAAAATACTGTTGGCATTCCCCTGTTCCCTTGTCCCACCTGGACGCAAGTTAAAATGTCACTCATTGACCACTGCCCATGACGTCTCGGGACCCTGGTCGGAATTGCTGGTACTTAAACTTGAGCTTTTGTTCGGTGCTAACGCGACCAGCGATCGCCGCATTCCAATGGTCAACTCTCCACTCGTTCGGGTGAGGGACTGATGCGATTTGGTCTTAGAGAATGGAGGGGGTTGGAGAGGGGATGGGGAGGGAGACGGGGGTAGTGCCCGGTTTCTGTGGCGGACACGGCCACATATTGAAATTAATTTAAGGAAAACTGATTTTTTTCAAAAGAGCAATGTTATTTAGTACTAAACAAATTAGCCAACTTATAAAAAAAGAAGAAATTAAACAGTTTCCCTATTGTTGGTTTCAGTTGATTTTTTGGGTGGGCCAAATACATTGTGCCCCATTAGCTCTAAAATTTGGGTGGGCCATGGCCCACCTGGCCCACCCTGTGGCGCCCCCCATGTCCTGCACCACAACTAGGTCATTTACCTGCCATGACTCTCTGTATCCTGCACCACAACTTGGTCATTTACCTGCCATGACTCTCTGTATCCTGCACCACAACTAGGTCATTTATCTGTCCCCCGAATACCTTCCCTTCTTCCCGGAAGCCCTGGAAGAGAAGCTGTGTGGCATGGACACCAGGTGCATGTACTCGCCCCAGGAGGAGGTGGTGGACGACCTGGTCTTTGATGACGACTGCCAAGCATTTTGTGACGAATAGGGGGGAAAACGAGACAGCAATGACCTGTAAGTCTGATAGATGCCAGTAGACTCTAAAGGTCAAGATATAATGCCATTGTATGGTCAAAATAAATATTTAAATTCGTACTATGGTGTATGTGTATCTCGAGAACTCTGACTTTTGTGTTGCTTGTTGTTTTGTTGTTGTTGGTTTTTTTTTCTAATTTAAAAGATGCAAAAATTGCAAAACAAACATTTTTTAATTAAACAAGAAAACAAATCACTAATAAAAACAACCCGTAAAAAACCAAGTTTTTGACTATAAATCCTTTATGTACGAGAAGTAACTAAAAGAATGTTCATTATAATACGCAGCGCCAGACCATCCAGAAATACAAAATTGTAGTTGTGTCGTAAAACATGTTTAATATAATACGCACCGATCAGGAATATGTTTATAAAAAGAGCTGTCAATAAAATACGCACCTTATTGCGCGACAGAAAGGTTGTTCAATATAATACGCACCGCGACGCTCTATCTCAAAAAATAGCATGATACATAGGAATAAAAAAAATAATCTAAAAAATCAATAATTTAATTACGGTACATGCGATCGATCTGAAATTTTGATACATTGTTTTTATCATCGGTACGAAACTGCCTGCAAAATTTCAGCTCGCTATCTTGTGAGCAAGTGGGTTAAAAATCGATCAAAAGTTTTGGCGACAAGCAAGCAAGCAAGCAAGCAAGGTCCGCCGCAGACACCACGAGTTAATATAAAGGATTTAAAAATGAAGCCCGTTTTATGACATTTTCATTTTTTAAAAAAAGATTTGCCTTCTTGCAATTATGCTTCGCAAAAAGATGAGTTGAGTGTACACTGTCTCATTTTCTTCCATTCTTAGAGGCCGTCCATAAAGTACGTCACGCTCCAGAGGGGGAGGGGGTGTAAGAAAGTGTGACAGTTTGTGACAGGGGGGAGGGGGTTGTGCGGCCCTGTGTGACGTCACTCTGTTTTATTTTAAATTTTAATTATTTTGTTAATAAAAAACTAAATTTTTGGTCGAAAGTGTGACGTACTTTAGGGGGGGGGGTCCTAGATTTGTGACAAGGGGAGGGTGGAGTTCAAAATGGTCAAGAATAGCGTGACGTACTTTATGGACGGCCCCTTATGACAAAATATTTTTTTAGTAAGACAGATAGAGTCTAGCCTTTTGTGCAGTCTTATGTCTGTCTCTTTGATTATGTGGATTATAAGTTACTGTATTAGCTGTAAAGATTTCAAAAAAAATTTTCAGCTAATACAGTAACTTATAATCCACATAATCAAAGAGACAGACATAAGACTGCACAAAAGACTAGACTCTATCTCTCTTACTAAAATACTTTTAATAATAATGGAAGAAATGAGACAGTGTTTCATACGGATGGTAAATAATTTTTATTTACGACCCCGGAAAAAGAGTTTGTGTCACCATGATAAATAAACAGAGTGTCTCCGTATACGTGGGTGTTGGTCAAAGCTCACGACATTGTTTACTTTCATTTACATCAAGACTGCATTTAAAATATATTTTTAACATTGTGTAACTCTCTCAAATAAATAATCTTGTAACAAGAATATCAGAATACATATATTCCTCACACCAAATGACAAGGCAAGATAAAAACACTTTGATAAACTGCCACTTTATTTTTTTTAATAACGAAAACAAATTAATGACAAAAAATGATCTATTTATATTAATATATTCTCTTTTTGTTCTAGTCGCTATGTTTAAATAAGTATTGCTCTAGAACGACTACATTAAACATATCATAACATCGCGATATAATTTTATTAAGATCATTTATTTACGTATTTGTTATTTAAACAAAGGGTTGATTATCCCATGTAACTATGAATTCATTCATTTTCTTTAATTTGTATTGTTTAATTTTATCAAACGTTCGGGGAATAGCTTGAACATGTATTTTGATTACTTTTCTAGCAATTTTCTGTTTTATAGAAAAAGAATAAGTCAAGGAACATTACTAGAAACAACTAGTTCTTCCCTTTGATTAACTTTATAGCATTTTCTGTTTTATAGAAAAAGAGTAAGTCAAGGAACATTACTAGAAACAACTAGTTCTTCCCTTTGATTAACTTTATAGCATTTTCTGTTTTATAGAAAAAGAGTAAGTCAAGGAACATTACTAGAAACAACTAGTTCTTCCCTTTGATTAACTTTATAGCATTTTCTGTTTTATAGAAAAAGAGTAAGTCAAGGAACATTACTAGAAACAACTAGTTCTTCCCTTTGATTAACTTTATAGCATTTTCTGTTTTATAGAAAAAGAGTAAGTCAAGGAACATTACTAGAAACAACTAGTTCTTCCCTTTGATTAACTTTATAGCATTTTCTGTTTTATAGAAAAAGAGTAAGTCAAGGAACATTACTAGAAACAACTAGTTCTTCCCTTTGATTAACTTTATAGCATTTTCTGTTTTATAGAAAAAGAGTAAGTCAAGGAACATTACTAGAAACAACTAGTTCTTCCCTTTGATTAACTTTATAGCATTTTCTGTTTTATAGAAAAAGAGTAAGTCAAGGAACATTACAAGAAACAACTAGTTCTTCCCTTTGATTAACTTTATAGCATTTTCTGTTTTATAGAAAAAGAGTAAGTCAAGGAACATTACTAGAAACAACTAGTTCTTCCCTTTGATTAACTTTATAGCATTTTCTGTTTTATAGAAAAAGAGTAAGTCAAGGAACATTACTAGAAACAACTAGTTCTTCCCTTTGATTAACTTTATAGCATTTTCTGTTTTATAGAAAAAGAGTAAGTCAAGGAACATTACTAGAAACAACTAGTTCTTCCCTTTGATTAACTTTATAGCATTTTCTGCAATTTCCCTAATGTTTAGCTTTCCCCTCTTGTTCACTTCAATGGAGTCTAAGAACAAAACATGATGCGGTAACACGATGCCATTCGTGTCAATGCGATGACCGTTTTTAATCATGTTGATGACGTCTGCCTCTGTTATCTCGCATCCTTCTTTTTTCACAACGCACGCGCAGATGTTGTGGTAATTAGTCTCATCCGGGACTGGAAGAACAACAACAGACTCAACCAATGAACTGTCTCGAATGGGTTTTTCTATGAGCGCCGGGAATATGGTTTTATCTTTGTGCTTAATGACGTAGTCATACCTGCCGAATAAAAATTCTTACAAGTCTTTTTGTAAATGGAACAAATAAATTAAGCCTTTCTACCACACAACAAAGAAAAACATATGTATACTTTTATACATATTTATAAAATAGGCTAAATTATATTGTCACAAGTTTTGTTTTCCTAAAGGCCCGATTTTATCATGAATTTTTTGCATTGAAAGTATTATAATTATAGGGTAAGGTTCTCACTAATATCAAATGTGGAATGATAAATTAAGGTGATGACAATGGCCTTGGAATTTTATTTATTTTCTTATTTCAATTATTTTTTTAACCAAAGCCAACTTTAGGTTTTATTTTCTATTCATGAGTTTATTTTTCCATTCCTTACATGGCTGTGTGAATTTAATTAAATTGCATCATCACTATCTCACTGTAAAATGACATGGATAGCTTCAACTGCACCTCCATTCAATTCAAAAAGTATATCACAATCAAAGTCAAATTTATTTTTGCTCTTTGTTACTAAGTCAATACAATGGTTAGCCTTAGAGGCCGTCCATAGATGACGGCACGCGCTTAGGGGGGTCACGTATTTGTGACGATGTGTGACGAAGGGGAGGTGGGTGTTTAAGAAATGTGACGTCACATCAAAACGCGCAACTTTAAATAAAAATTACACTTAAATATTTGATTGCTTGCAATTTATTTAATGACGTTTTCAATGGCTTCACACGTGCTACGATATTGGAGCGCAGCCTAACACTAAATGCATACTTAAATGACAAAAAAGTGATTTGAAACATGCTAAACTTCAATTTAAAAATGCGGCTTTTAAGGGGGGGCTCAAAGCGGGTTCAAAGTGTTTTTGTGACGAAGTATGACGGGGGGGGGTGAAAATTGGCCAAAATCGCGTCCCGACATTTATGGACGGCCCCTTACCTGCCAAGTATCATAAGATTTCCGCTGGGGTCAATGTAGCCGGCGTCATTGTTGATGTACCAGCCATCCGGCGTGATCACCTCTTTTGTTAATTCTGGTTGACCTAGATATCCGGTAAATAGTCCAGGGGGTCGGATCATCAGTTTACCTAGAGACAATAGGAACAAAATGCCCAGCATCAAACGAAAAACACTTGATATGAACATGACTTTTCAGGATTTAAACGTGTAAATAAAATGTTTCATCTGTTTCCATGTTGACAAAAACCGGGGTCAAAAACATTTTAATGAAGGCGGGTGGTGCGGTGGTTTAGCAGCATGCGTGCTCGGCTGTCGTACAGAGAGTGGTGGGTTTGAATCGCTGTGATGACAGGGGTTTGTTCACGTGGATACAAGTTTACCTTAATCGATCAAGTTCGGAATTGGTACCTGAAACTATATAGGGAATAAAACAAACCCGTAAAAACAAAGTTTTTGACTATAAATCCCTTATATATGAGACGTAACTAACAGTATTGATTATTTTCAAACATTTACAGACTGAATCTGTCTTAACTCTGCTTCATAACCCTAGGGGGGGGGAGGGTGGGTGGGAGGGGGGAGAGGGGAAAAGTCTGGTCACCGATTCGCTTGACCGAGCTCAGAGTGACACGTAAAATGTAAACAAAAAGCGCCCCGTCGCTTCGTTGGGTCGCCTCAATGCGTCAGCTCAAACTTTCACGTGGCAAAAAAACAATAACAAACCGTGAATTTAAATTACATACCTCATATTAGGATAAACTAAAAATGCATTAATTTAATTACTGTACGTTTGATCGATCTGAAATTTTGATACGATGCATTGTTAGGTTAGACGGGTCCGTGTGCCAAATTTCAGTTCGATCTGATCATGGGAAGTGGGTCATTTTTGACTTCTGTTTTTCCGCCCGCCCAAGACAGACAGAGAGAGAGAGAGAGACGCCGGTGAAGTTAATATAAGGGATTTAATAAAACAAACCCGTAAAAACAAAGTTTTTGACTATAAATCCCTTATATATGAAACATAACTAACAGTATTGGGGCCGTCCATAAATGACGTCACGCACCTAGGGGGGAGGGGGTCACACTTTTGTGACGATGCGTGACGAGGGGGAGGGAGGGGGGTTGAAGAAATGTGACGTCACATCAAAAGGGTAACTTGAAATAAAACTTCCACTGAAATATTTGGTCTCTTTCAATTTATTTAATGACTTTTTTTTAAAATCAGTGCTTCTCAATGTGCCGGTCGGTAGGCCATCAGACGCTGGTTGGCGTAAACTATCAAGACACGAAAATTAAATCTAATTATAATCCTTAAGTTTGAAAATTCACAAGATAACATATGAAATTGTTACACTGCGTCGTTTGATGTTGACATCAAAGCATTTGTGATGTAACCGCAGCTCCATTTGGTTCTCTCGAAAAATTTTGCCCGTTATCCCAAAATATACAAGTTTATGTGTGCGTTACCCCCCCCCCAACCCCCAGACTCTAGGTCCTGCTCACATTACTAGGGGATTTGGGGGAAAATGCTACTGGTGAGTTTTACATGTATGACAAGTGTCTAAAATTGATCTGAATAGGATTATGTGTAGATATTTTAAGTCAAAACGACACGGAATATCCTTTTTCTTTAAAAGGGGAGGGGGGAGAGAATCTATTTGATAGAATAAAAAAACGTTTTAGGTTTGATATAATTGTTCGATTGGTTTTTGGTCAAACGCCCCTGGCCATTCTAAGTCTTCTAGATCAGTGCTTCTCAAAGTGGTGGTCCGCGGACCGGTGCCGGTCCGTGGGCCATCCGCTGTCGGTCTGCAGATGTTCTCAAGAAAAGTACAGAAAAAATTGTCAGTGCAGGGAAAATAATGCACCTCTCCCTGGTGCAATGGAAAAAATTCCTGCCGGTCCGCCATACTAAAAAGTTTGAGAAGCACTGTTCTAGATATAATTGTAAATGAGGCCATTTAAAATTAGTCAAGTATTCATTAACTTTATTGAAAGCATCAAATTCTTGACATCGCAATTCAAGTGGAGCACAAAACAACTTTTCTTCTTAGCTCAGTTTATAAGGCATTAATTTTAAATATCACAGAAAGGATACGTGATACAAACAAGTCATATGGATTAAGATTATTGTCACTCGTGTCAATATAAATGAAAGTAGGGTAGATTTAGGTGTCTTCGTATAGTACGTAGGTAAGAAATCTACATAGTTGTCAAATTTTTAAAAAAATGCATTTTCTGGAAGGAACCGGTTCAATAATGGAAATATGTTCCAAGCGTACACATGACGTATTTTAATATATCTAGTGGATTGTAGTGGATGTTATATGTCCCAAATGAGTCTGCATTACCCCCAAGAATTCCCTTTTGACCCCAGATGAGGTTATTTACCTCTGTTCGCCGACCTCTTTCTTACGGGATGCCCGTCAGTCAATTGGGGGATTTTTTTTAATAATACATTTTAAAAAAGTTATTTTCAAATATTTTTTTTATAAACAAAGACGTTAACCATGATGATTAATAGTCAATGTTTAATTTGTATGCATTAAAATAGAATGTAATCTAAGGATGTTAACACAGTTCGTTTTCTGAAGGCCAGTTAAACGTTTTTTAAAAAAATGCTTAACGCGAGTTACGATATTACAATGTAGATCTTCACTAAATAAATAATAAATACTTAAATGACAATAAAAGTGATTTGAAACATACTTATTTTCAATTTGAAAATAAGTTTGTTTTTTGTTGTTGTTTTTTTTTGGGGGGGGGGTCAAAGATTTGTGACGTATTTTTGAGGGGGGGGGTCTAAGTTTTTGTGACGACGCGTGACGAGGGGGAGGGAGGGGGTAAAAAATCGAAAACAATCGCGTGACGTCATTTATGGACGGCCCCATTGATTATTTTCAAACCCGACAAACATACAGACTGAATCTGTCTTAACTCAAGTTTGCTTCATAACCCTGGGGGGGGGGAGGGGGAGAGGGGAAAAGTCTGGTCACCGATTCGCTTGACCGAGCTCAGCGTGACACGTAAAATGTAAACAAAAGCGCCCCGTCGCTTCGTTGGGTCGCCTCAATGCGTCAGCTCAAACTTTCACGTGGCAAAAAAACAATAACAAACCGTGAATTTAAATTACATACCTCATATAAGGATAAACTAAAAATGCATTAATTTAATTACGATACGTTCGATCGATCTGAAATTTTGATACGATGCATTGTTAGGTCAGACGGGTCAGTGTGGCAAATTTCAGCTCGATCGAATCACGGGAAGTGGGTCATTTTCGACTTTTCTTTTTCCGCCCGCCCAGCCCATGAGATGATGAGATGATGAGACGGCCGCGAAGTTAATATAAGGGATTTAAAAAATACACAGCCGCCTGCGCCAAACAATCCTCTCATAGGCGTGGCTAATGAACGCTGCGTCACTTGCCAACAGGCCAGCACGAAATAGACATGGGCTTTTGTCACGCCCTTGATTGTCAAGAAATACCAACAAGTTTTTGATTATTTTCAAACTAATGTACAACCAGCAACGTTAACTAGGGTAACTGAACGGTGGTAGGAAGGTGGATGCAGCAGAAGTCTAATTACCGGTAGATTGCAGCCTTTTAGTGCTGCAACCAACCAACCCTTCTAGTGTGAAGAGAACGGTTTGTCATTAGTACTTTTGTGGTCGGACTGCTAGTTTCCTAAGATGTATCTTGCTTTCTTTTTTATTTTATTTTTGAAATCCCCAAAACCAATTATTCGGATCTTTCTGTCTAAAACACCGATCTGTTTCTCTAACACGTGGAGGTAGGTGCAAAAGACTTACTTCTATTTAACGGTATATATAATCATTTACTTTATGATTATGATTATGATTAACCAGTGTTGATCTTGTACTGGATTGAGGTCGGCGATGTTTGTGTGTTCGAAAGTAAAGCTTCATGGTCACAGGATAAGGATCATTTTATGGATGTGTGCTTAATTTGGAAATAAAAATGTGTGTCAACATTTTGTTTATTTCCCCCAACGATAAGACTAAATCACATGCTGTTATGAATACGGTATTATTCGATCTCTAAATACCAATATGTGGTTTGGCCATGCAGAGATAATTACCTGGTTTACCGGGAGGGAGCTCCTTCATGTTCTCATCTACAAATTTAATTTCTGTGCCTGGAAAATGATATCATGAAATTAAAATACAAAATACACAAACAAATCGTGAAATGAAAACAATAAATTTGAGCTTTATTTTTAAACTAACACGACAGTAAAGCTCAAATTTATTGTTTTCATTGCACAATTTGTTTGTGTATTTTGTATTTTATTTAAAAGCTTTATCGCATTCCAATTCTATATCATGAAATTACCTTTTTTATGTTTAGTTGTGTTGGGCTTGGTGACGTGTGATGGGTTGGAGTATAATTAAATTTATTAAGATTTATTATTATTATCATTCTATTTATTATTAATTACAGAAAATAAGTAATATGTTACAATGAAAAAAGTTTGAAAAAAATGTTTCAGCTAGTAACTCTATTCAGGAACAGCTACAAAATATAAGGTATTTTAAATTAACAAATTGTAATAAACTGATTAATAAATGTATTTATCTTAAATCTTCTCCATCATTACCAAGACCCAATCGACCTCTAACAACTAGCAGCTGCAAACTAACTTGCTGTGCATGAAACGGTTTTGTTTCGATGATCGCAGTAGCTAAAAATCCTGAACCATCAAGGCGATCATTGCCAGTACTCAAAGTAGACAAACTAAATTTAACCTATTTTGGACGCATTCGCACACACTTATTTCCACGTACCTGGACAAGGCTGGCCACAATTGAAATCTTCGAACTCTTCAACTCGGGTGATGACTCTGTAGCTGATGGACAGGGCCTCGGACTGGCTGTAGCGGATAGACAGGCGGTCGACGGCCGTGAGCAGTTTCTGGATGATGGGCTTAGTCACGGGGTAACCGACTGTTAAAATTAGGTGTGAGAAGTGAACATCTACATAGGAAACAAGTGTCAGTGGAATATTTAAATCGTCCAAGCGTATCTTTATTGTGTAAAGCAATGGTGCTTGTTTCGTTCTATTGTTTTAGTCCCCTGGTTTCGGTCCAATGTTTTGATTCCTTGTTTTGATTTCTGTTTTGGTCTCTTTTGTCAGTCGATGTTTTTGGTCAGTAGTTTAGGTCTCTTTTGTCAGTCGATGTTTTTGGTCAGTAGTTTAGGTCTCTTTTGTCAGTCGATGTTTTTGGTCAGTAGTTTAGGTCTCTTTTGTCAGTCGATGTTTTTGGTCAGTAGTTTAGGTCTCTTTTGTCAGTCGATGTTTTTGGTCAGTAGTTTAGGTCTCTTTTGTCAGTCGATGTTTTTGGTCAGTAGTTTAGGTCTCTTTTGTCAGTCGATGTTTTTGGTCAGTAGTTTAGGTCTCTTTTGTCAGTCGATGTTTTTGGTCAGTAGTTTAGGTCTCTTTTGTCAGTCGATGTTTTTGGTCAGTAGTTTAGGTCTCTTTTGTCAGTCGATGTTTTTGGTCAGTAGTTTAGGTCTCTTTTCTTTGTTAATCGTTACGACTTATTTATTTCAGTCCAATGTTTTGGCCGTGCTCAGACTATTCTTTAGAATAACTGTTTCGGACATTTGTTTTCGTCCCTTGTTTTGGGTAATTGTTTCGACCCATCGCTTTGGTCAAATTTTGGTCCCTTTTTCAGTCCATTGGTTCATTCTATTGCTCTGATAGATTGGTTAAATCCATTATTCGGAAAGGTTTCAGATTATTGTTTCATATATCTTTTTCGGGGTAATATTTTCTTACCCCCCCCCTTAAATACTGAAAAAAGTGTATAACTTTTTTGCCTATTCTGTACGCACTTGTTACCTGTTGTTCCTCAAGAGAAGATTTGAGAGCATACATCATTAACAAGAATATTAAAGCACTGACTTGGCCACCTAAAATTTCAATCAAGAGCTACACATTTTTTACTTGAAAATATCTTCCAAAAGCTCCTTCTTTGTTTACCCTTGAAAAAGAAACCAACCTGTTTTACACTATCCTTACAGTGGCGTGTGCGATCAAAGTGAAAGTGCAACATGTGTCAAAACAAATCTGACACAGAGACGAGTTGTAAAACAAATACACACAGTGACCGAATTCTCGTATTAAGAATCTTGAATTCCATTTTTCAATACATATACCCGAAAAAGTTTACAATTTAAAATTAACGCAATTTGATGATTCGCATCTGAAAATGTTGTTCATCTAGTTCAGGCTGTCTCCAAACTACGGCCCGCGGGTCAGATGCGGCCCGCGAAGCCCTCTCATCCGACCCCTGTAGACCTTTTAATCTCCCAAAAAGATACTATTTTTACCTATAGTTTACCACAAAACTGTGTGTAGTTGGCCTCCAAACTGCTGTTTGAGAGTTAATGTGGCCCTCCGGCAGAAAAGTTTGGAGACCCCTGACTACTTCATATCAACAAACTTACACACCATTCACCCATTCGTGCAAAGGAAGCTCCTTAAAAGTTAAAAATAAACTCTTCTGTTGTTAGGTTTGGTTTTCGGCCAAAACGATCATTTTTTAATCTTAATTACAGAAAAGATTCCCCTTGAATCCAATATTTACCGACTAGTAGAGTTTCAAATAATTTCCTGTCCTTGAAATCTCCATGTTGCATGATGCCCATAATCTCAATCGGTGTGAGAAAGCCACCAGCGACGCTTTCCTTCCGAAGGATTGAACCGCATACGCTTTAGTTTGAGAGAGAAAGACACAATCGTTACAAACTCTCGAAATGTGATCAAGGATTGCCAGTTATGAAAAGATTTCAACTATCTGTCAACAATGTGTTCATATTCTTTTTTATCCTTAGTTCTGAAGATGATTAGAAATTTCCTGTTTGTCAAATATTTAACTCAGATTAATAAAATGTAATTATACCTCTCAAAAAATAAGTCAAAGTTTATAATAAATCAGAATGTCGTTTTTGAAAGGTATGGCAAAATAATGTGTGTTTTTTAAATGATTAAATGTTTTTAGTTATTTACTTAACGAGCTAACAGTGATAAATGAAATAAAAATGGCGTATCCTGCATAAAATGTTGTATGGAGGACAAATTCATGCCGGGTATATAGATATGATGAAAGAATCAATTTTTCGTAAATATTTAAATTACCTATGTTGGAAGAAAAGATGGATGGTAGATTAAAAGATGCACGTTGAACAAAAAAGATATATTCTTTGGTGCGTGATGGACAGTTGCTGACACCATTTAATAAGCTTCTTGGTAAACACGTTTTTTACCTCATGACATTGGTTTGAATTGACCACAGGTCAGGCTGAACCCTGGTGCAACCGTCGAAGATGTCCACCATATTTCCCACAATCCAAGACCAAGGACACATGACAAACACTTTTTTGTCGGACAAGCCAGGAATGCATGAGCCTGTTATTGGGAACATATTTTTACATCATACAATCTGTGATATAGAATTTTATTAAAATATAGCAGACTTGGTTGTGCTGCGGCGCCGTGGCGCCTGCGGCGCCCACTTTTTTCAAAAGTCCAACTAACTTGTCCTTGTATGATAGATACATAATATTAAACTTCCTTAAATTTACACAAAGTATTTTATAATAGGGGCTGTAGGGCGCCTACGGTGCCCACTTTTTTTTTGGGGGGGGGGCAAAAGCCCAAGTAACTTATCCTTGTATGATAAATACGAAATATTCCTGAAATGTACACAAAGTATTTATATAATACTTTTTACAGTGCTAATCACCACACGATTTTACACGCTTTTATGTAAGTCACACTGTTTGTATGTTGTATCCATCCTTCCTTCAAATCTTGTAACGTAAAATTAAACCACTTCTGATGGTCCTAGAGATCTCAAAATTTTACCACATATAGATCGTGGATGACAATGCATTGTATCAAAATTTCAGATCGATCGAATGTACCGTAATTAAATTAATGCACTTTTAGTTTTTAGTTTTTGTCTATATAAAATATTATCACTCGCATCAATGAACCATGCCTCAATTCGCCCTAGAGGGATACAAGTAATCTCAATGTGTTGACGTCAGATGTGGGTTGTAAAGAGTTTTTATTATAACTTTAAAAAGTACTATCAACAAGAAGTCTTGCTGGCCGAAATATAAGCGTGATCGATTGCCGACATGGGGGTATGAGGTTCAATTTTCAGTTAGGGAAAATGTTTTTTTTTGTATTATACATAAATTTGTAATGAATAATCTTTCTTTTTACCACTATCACATTTAAGTTATTGACAATGAAGTTTAACTAATTAAATTGAATTGATAAGGTCGAAAAATCAATTTTAAAAAATGTTGATACTAAAAAGTAGAAAATAAAATAATGTAAAAAAATCTTTTTTTTAAAAAAAGGACACGCTTTTATTTACATATAGAAAGTGCACTAAAAAGAAGAAAATAAAAATTTTCTATGAAAACAGGTGAAATCGGTGAACCTATCTACTGCACATAAAAGCGTGGGGCGCTCATCACAACTCTCTATCGTGTACAAGGCTGCGAAACATAAAAACAAATTTGTATGAATATTAATAAACAGTAAAAGTTTCACAACTTTGATCATATAAATGCTACTATCACATTAATTAGCAATATTTATCTATATGTAAGAGAATAGTTGCAATGAGAAATGATTTGTGATGGGCGCCCCACGCTTTTATGTGCAGTAGATAGGTTCACCGATTTCACCTGTTTTCATAGAAAATTTTTATTTTCTTCTTTTTAGTGCACTTTCTATATGTAAATAAAAGCGTGTCCTTTTTTTAAAAAAAAGATTTTTTTACATTATTTTATTAAGTCTATATTTTCAATTTTTAAAAAAGCAGAGTGATGTCCCCTAGCGTTAGGCGTCAGCCATAATTGAGGTTAAATATATATGTGATGTTTTAAATGTAAAAAATAACGAATGGCGGGCAGTAAAACACTTTTTTGTATAAAGCGTTACAAAACTCTTTCACGTTGTGTCAATTTTAAAATGTATTTAGTTCTTAGCGCACGTGCTTTTATGTCGATTATATGTGTGTATCTTTGAACAAGCCACTGGCTGTGTTGTTAGGACAAGATTTTAGCTACAAAAATAGATTTTGAATAATTAGTGAAATGTTTGCTAAACTAAGGTATTTATTATTTTTTTAGTACGGCTATATTCGATAAAATATTCTTGGTGGAATCTTGAGAACGAGGCTACGCCTAACAGGCATGCATAGCCTTGAACTCTTGATTTAATTGTGTGTATTTGTCTTGTTATTATTTCTGGATCAGGATCTTCCTCATGTATTCCTTTTTCGCCAAGGATTGCTCCATCAAATTAACAGTCTATGACGGTGATGCGTCCATTTCTGAACATTTATATGAAATTTTGCGTGTGTAACTATGTTTAGGAAGATTGAGAGTGCACTGTTTTTTATGTAGTTGTTGAACATGTTTGTAAAGCGCTGTGAGCCCAGCTGTAGGCTGGGGTACTGCGCTATATAAGTGAACAAATAATAATAATAATAATAATAATAAAATTCTAATTGTGGACTAATGTGGCGAGCCTTGGCCTGAATTTCGGAAATAATTTAATAAAATGCATTTTGAAATTAGGATTTCACATACATCTAAAACAATAATGAGCCTTTGGGGGTCGAACTACATAGCAAATAGAAAATAGAAAAAAATTGGGCCATAATTTTAGGGTTTCACTTAATCTTAAGTTTTCCGTTGCAACGAATGATGGGTAGAATTATTATTGCTTGAGATACCGATACCAGATACGTTGGTGAGTTTTATGTGCCGGTTATTAACAGTTGTTTGTTTTATCCAGTTTCTTGACTCATCTTATACTGACTGGCACAGGAGGGTTACGTACCTGTGCCAATACATGGCCAAAAGCTGACCGAGACGGTACCGTCAATAGTTTTGGCTTAGAGGGTGGAAACGACTTTTGAGATTATACAATAGCCTACACTTACGGTTGTTAGTTGGTGAAAACAGCTGTATTTTTTGAAGAAAATGCGAGAGCTCAGGGGCGTAGCCAAGATGGAGGCGATCATAGGTGTGCCAAAACACCTCTAGCACGAAGTAAAGCACTGTAGTTTGTATATGAACATTTGGGGAAATCACGGCCTAGTGCTCAGACCTCATTGATATCCGCCACCACCCCCCCCCCATTAAGCCACAGCATAAGACTAATAACCCAGTTTTTCATTATGTGACGTACCTTGCTTGGAATCTTCTATGAAGCTACGGGCAGTGCGCATGACCAATTTTTGTTTTCCTGTTGTCCCTGACGTAGTCGTCAAGGTGATGATGCCACTTTCCGGTATGTCGTCATCAACATATTCATCTTTGTAAGCTCTCAGAAGATCCAAAAATCCCTTGGAAACATCTGAGGTTTAAAAAGAAAATTACATTTAGCTTCTTCAAGTGAGTGGAAATAATAACTTGTTTATGTCAAAACTTACATGTTAAATTTATTTTACATTCCTGACAGCACTTTTTGCAGGACGTGGGTACAGTTTAGGGTTTTGGTCATGGGGGTGTAGTTAAATTGCATACAAAAACATACTTAATTTATATCTCAGTTACTTTGAACTTAAAGCCAATTTTAATTAAAATTTTGAGTTTCCCATTCTAAAACGGAAATCAATTAGGACGAAATAATATAGCTTTGTTTTTAGCTATCAGCTGATGGTTATTTATCTCCACGCTAATATATATAAACATCACGTGATCTCCCATGTCATATTATTTCGTTTTACCTACATGTAAATAATTTGAGATTGAATTCTTCATAGCCTTTACCTTTCTTAACATAATAGTTTCTGCGAACCAAATAATAAAGTAATATAAACTATTCTAAACGCATTCTATGTACACTGTCCATCGCTGAGCCTTACATATTATAAATCAGTTTTATAAAGTAATACATCAATATCTAAAGTCAAATATAGAAGCACTGACGTCTTTGTGTCAGCTTGTAACTATGTAAGTGTATCTTACAGTGGTAATAGGATCAACTGGTTTCCACCATGTTACGACCTTTAAAATAAAAATAATAAATCGAAGAGAGAAAAAAAAATAATTTACGAAAACATCTTTATACTGTTCAATGATTTCGTCAAATAATTATATTCAAACTAAACTCACTTGTAAAACCCTCTCTTGTCACGACATGGACCGTCTCCACAGATGGCAACGAACTGTCTCTGAGGCTAAAAGAGATGGGACTCTGCTTTTCCACGCCTACTGAATCCTTAATCGTCTTCCATGTCAGGTCCTCCTCTTCGCGTCTCACAATCAAAACCTTGGCCTGGGATCTGAACAGCAAACGTTACTTCTTGAGTTAACATTTACAATAACTCTGCTTTTATATTTTCAATCAATTTTCCGCTTTGAATTTAATTCTTTTTAATTTTAATAATCATTTTAAAACGAAAATTCACTTTTATAATTGAAGCTAGTGATTATGGTTAAAAAATAATTTTAGCCAAAATAATTTGTGCTTATGTGTGTTTGTTAAAAAGGGTGGGGGGTATATTTCCTAAACCATATAAGAAATTGAGACCTTTGACGCAATAAATTAATGAAATATTTTACATTTTTGACAATTGTTTTATTTTAGCCGTTGCATGAGAAAAGCTAGCTTAGATTTAATTTTGTTTAAAACAACGACAAAAATAAACACATGACCTCTAGGTATTTTTAATATATACCCGCCCCGCCCACATATAAGTGTGATATGATTTTTCAAGTAAAATTTAAAATATTTACCAATTTGAAAAACAAGGTAAGCTTTTTTTTGCGTGGGGCATAGCTAGCACAAATGTTTGTTATGGAATGAGCACAATACTTCCAATATTTAAAGGTGGAAACAAAAACCATGCGGCAGAAAATGACATAAAAATCTTAGGGAATGAAAACATTGAAGAACTCACAAATTCACATGATCTCTGAACGCCTCAGAGTTCTCGGCAGTGACCTCTGTGTCTAAAAATACACCTCCTGCAAGCATGATTCCAAAGTTGCACACTGCCAGTTCTAGACTAATTGGCACCGAACATGCAACCACCTGTCCCCGCTTGAGTCCATTCTTGTGCAGTATGTGGGCAAACCTGGGAGACATTCAAATCATTGTTTGTGTGTTGGGAAACTTGCCGCATTGGCCGTCTAAATTTATTCATTTTCTAATTTTTTCAATAAAACCATGTAACCATCGCTAAAAACTTACTCAAAAAGCATTATGTGTATGTTGATAAATATAAGTTATATGTTCCACGCTCTATATCTATATGTCTACATATATGTCTATCTATCTATCTATCTATCTATCTATCTATCTATCTATCTATCTATCTATCTATCTATCTATCTATCTATCTATCTATCTATCTATCTATCTATCTATCTATCTATCTATCTATCTATCTATCTATCTATCTATCTATCTATCTATCTATCTATCTATCTATCTATCTATCTATCTATCTATCTATCTATCTATATATATATATCTGTCTATCTGTCTGTCTGTCTGTCTGCTTACCTGCATGTCTGTCTGTTTGTCTATCTATCTATCTATCTATCTATCTATCTATCTATCTATCTATCTATCTATCTATCTATCTATCTATCTATTTATCTATCTATTTTGGGATCTCTCTATATACATTTTTCTGTCCCTTTGTCTGGTTTTCTTTCTTTCTTTATGCCTGTTTGACTTATATATACCATCTATCTCTCCATCCTATCGTTGAATGTATTGAACACACATGATATTTGATAATTGATAACTTTCTTTTTCTTTATTATGAAAATGAACTTGACCTCTAAAAAAATAAACCCACCTTGCCGATAAGGTAAACATTTCCTGTGTTACAATACTCGTGCGAGTCAGTTTGTCATCGTAATAGATGAATATCTCCCTCTTTGGATCTTCTGCAACATTTCTCCTGAACCAGGCCGGGAAGCATTTCGCCATGGCTACCAAAGAAACTAATATAATCGTCTGCTCGGTGGATTTATTTCACTTTAGTTAAATTTTTATTACAGAGTATTTTTTTCATTCATTTTTAAAATATATTTTTAAATGTCATTACAGTTATTAGACTTATCATCGCAGATTGGACTTAAAGATTTCCAATGTTTTTTTTTAAAAATAAGATAGTATAACCAATGTTCCCTTATCTTATATTATCTTATCTTATCTGTTTACAGACGCTTCTTCTATACAGAAGATTATTGCGTCCTACGCTTATCTATGGTTTGTGTTTAGTCATGCATTTTTATTAGAGATTTAAATGTTGATAAAGTGTTGGCTTTCCTGGTTTCTTCAGGCAACCCATTCCACGCCCGAATTCCGGACGGGAAGAATGAAAATTTGTATGTGTTTGTTCTTGCATACGAAATAAGAAAGGTGCTTTTATCCTTATGTCTATCTGAGGGTTGTGTTAATTTATCTTTGTGTGTTACTTCTAAATCTTTAAGCTGAGCATCCATGCAGATTACTATCGACGCCATGTAGCAGTTTAGAATTAGCGGGCGACACATTTAGTAAAATATTGGGGGGAAAAATTGCACATTTCTTATATTGCACACAGACCAACGAACCTTAGAGGGAACACAGATTACAAATATAAATAATTATTCACATTACGTTTATAAATTAAAATCTATATTTAATGTAGGTTTACTTCGGTTCAAAGAATTTAAATTATATAGAGTTTACTAAGTCATTTTTTACTTTTTAAAAGTTGTTTTATTTCAGATTAAATCTTAAATTACTAATAAACACGTTTTATTTTAATAATATATTTATATAGCGTTTCTAATTTTTTCTTATTTTTACCTTTGTAAAAAAATAAACGTTAGAATAACAATTTATCCGCTGTCTCAACAGTTTTAGAAACAAAATTTAATTTTAAAACTCCTTAAATGCAGGGAAACATCTGGTCTCTCTAAAAAAACCTAACAATTTTATACTTATCCTGTTTTCCATATCATATGTTAATTTTTGCCCGAAACCCGATCTGACATATCAACGTGCTTTAAACTTTAATTTTAGTTACAAGCTTCATAGCCTGACAATAATATGATACATAGGTTACTTATATTCGTTCCGTAACCAGCAGTTGATGGTAGAGCAGAGCGAGCGAAATACTGAGGGAACATTCGTTTGTTTTTCTATAATATATATATACACAGTGGGACCTCGCTGAATCGAACTTCCCTAATTCGAAAACCTCCCTATATCAAATTAATTGTTAGGTCCTGGCCAAATTCCATAAGACTAATGTATTTTAGATCTCCTTATCTCGAAGATTTTTGTCTTCCAGCCTACCTTAGTCGAATTTTCCAAGGCGTTTGGGTTATTATTCTGGGGTGAAATTTCAGAACACTTTTTTTCTAAATCTTATTTCCCCCATCCCACTGTGGAGGGAGTAAAGATGGTGAGGACAGGGAAGGTGTCTCCTCTCACGGCTTGTGTCGGTATGTCAAAGCAAGTTGGCTTCCGTTCATATCAAACATCAGACACCACCTCTCTTTCCTGTCAAGCCTTCTAGCCATTAGGGTTATCCCCCCACCCCTTCTCAATATCAACATTGTCCTTGATTAATCTGCGCCTGTTACGCCATTTTCCCTATCTCGAAAACTCCGAAAGTCGAATTTTTTTTCGGCTCTCTTTGAGTTCGACTTAGAGAGTTCCGACTATATAATTTATATATGTATATTATATATGTATTATATATATATATAAATATATATATATATATATATATATATATATATGTATATATATATATATAATATATATATATATATATATATATATATATATATGAAGTTATAGAAAAATGAGAATATATGCATTATAGAGAAAAAACGAATGGCAACCCGTAATCTTACTATTTCGCACACTTTAAATATTTATTTGTGAATATATTTTTAAAGAGCCATTATCAGTTTGTTTGATTTTTTAAAAATTGATTTTCGTGGGTAAATCATTGTTTATTTTAATTTATCGTTACTATCAACACTTTCGTCCGTAGAGTTTGTTCATTTTTTTATAATTCTAATAATAAACATGTTTTTTGTGTTATTCTTTCTTTCCAAATATATTTTCTCAATTTTCTTTTATCCTTCGAAAAAGCTCCCATGTTGACATAACATGTTTCACATTACTCCCAACGCTGTTATGTATTTTTTTCCAATTGAAAATTTGAAGTCAGTTGCGTTTTTTTTTAAGTCATGGGGAGTTTTGCTACTTACTACAATATACTTTTTTGTGTTAAGTTTTCTTCGTTTAGGAATGAAAAATTCAGTGTCCTCAGTCCTGACCCCACTTTCATAATCTAATGAAACTCTGCTTCCCCCTCCCCCGAGCGAAAGGAACTTTCAGTTTGAAACTCAATACTGCGTTAACACATTAGTGCTCCGCTATGAAATCAAGCATAAGCTCATCGGGGCAGCAGATGGTGT
Source organism: Ampullaceana balthica (assembly GCA_944989445.1). NCBI lineage: Eukaryota > Metazoa > Mollusca > Gastropoda > Lymnaeidae > Ampullaceana > Ampullaceana balthica. The sequence goes on along the minus strand of CALYLW010001057.1, from coordinate 222,053 downwards.
AGGAGTGTTTTAACAGATCGCATAATCGTCAATGAACCAAAAAAGTATTTTTCGTTAGTTGTTTATTGACACGAAAGCTGATAAATAATCCATTTGGTGCAACCTTTAGGCTTGGTTAGACTTATAAGCAGTAAGACGCCATGTTTAATCATTAAAGTGTATTGTCTGTTATGATAAATTGTAGTATTGACGTTAAAATACAATAATAATATATTTGAATCCATATAAATAATTCCCGTCGTCTGTATGTATGTATGGTTGTAATGTAACTAAATTTAGAAAGCAGCGCAACAAATTACTGCACCAAAAATAACACTTTTCGAAAGTTCCGCATAAAATTGTTCAATTTGATAATAAATGAATCAAATAAAAATAAATTAAATAAAATGACAGTTCTGTATCACCTTATTACTAGTCTTATATAACTTGCTTTGTAAGTTTAATCGGAACCGTCCCACTATTTGTTTATAATTTTTTCACGTGCTCAGTTCATGCGTTGACGCCGACCGTCACTGTTCACACCCCCTACCGTCCCTGCGCCCAGTTTTAAAACCAGGGGAGATAATTGTGTTTCAGTCTGTAAATGTCGCGTTTAAACATAATCACTACTTTTAGTTATGTCTCATATATAAGGGATTTATAGTCAAAAGGTAAGCTGGCTTTGCACTTACTGTAAAATGCGTACACTAAAAAGTAGAAAATTTTTAATATAAGATTAGTTTTTAAAAAGTGATTTTAGTGTTGATTATTTTTTAATCTGATGTGTAATTTATTTTGAAAACTTCCGTCATTTTTGACGGGTGATAAAATTCTAGTACTATAATAATACTATAATCTCTAAACTCCAGGAAAAATACACGAAAGTCTGAGTAAAAAAGTTCCCAATTATCACAATTTATATATATTACAGAAGCTCCCGCCAGAAGATTGTTGTCTCCTGCGCTTATCCATAGTTTGTCAAGTCTTACATTTTGGTGGTGTTTTAAATAATAATTGTGTGTTGATTTTCCTTGTTAGTTTAAGCAACCCATTCTACGTCCGAACTCCAGACGAGGAGAATGAGAATTCGTATATGTTTTTTCTTGCATTTGCATACGAAATAAGAAATAAAAATGTACACCTATGTCTGAGACTTGTACTAAATTATCTTTTTGTTGTGTCTCAAAGTCAGAATTAAATTATTTATGTATTGTTACTATATTTCTCTTAGTTTTTTTGTAATCTCAAGTGTTTCTAAATGTTTAAGTATGTTGAAGTTTATCTTTTGCTGGGGGTTAATGTGTATCTAGTTGGGGTGGGGTGATTGTGGGTTTTTGTTTCCTTCCTATTTCATCTTTTAATTTTTAAGCCTGTTCTCTGTCTTACAAAGAATCGTGGAGTTTTAGTATACGACAACATGGGGAACATTTTCTTTCTTTCCTGGAAGGGATGTTCGGGGAACCTCGTTTCCAATGCATTTTTTGTAGGTGTACTCCGTTTAACACGGTATCACTGTACAGTGTGGCAGTGGAAATGTAGTATATTGTAAAAGCAGTGGCTTGCGCGGGAAACACTGTGGGGTTGGATTTCCCCGGGCGTAAAAATTCTTGGAGGTGCTGAGATGCTAATTTAAAAAATCGAATAGCCCGACGCCCGTCGAGATCACGCAATAAATTTTAATAATAATCATAACAAACGCCAGAGATCTGCTCACGCGCTACAAGGGAAGATCGAATCCGTAGCACCTCCCCGCCCCCGTGCTGACAAAACACGCTTCGCCACTGATGGAAAGAAAACACAGACGCCCTCCCCACAGCCGATGTGACGTTTCTAGCAGCCACTTTACAGGCTGTAAGTTGTTTTATGTCAGTTCTTTGAAAGCCATCAATGGATTCCTGGAGATCAATCTAGAAACAATGAATCCACACTTTAGGCTGTTTAGGGCAGTGCTTCTCAAAGTGGTGGTCCGCGGACCGGTGCCGGTCCGTTGACCATCAGCCGCCGGTCCGCAGAAGTTATCAAGAAAGGACAGAAAAATTTAATTATAGTCTTCCATTTGCAACCATTAACAGTAACCCAAAAGAATGAGTCAATTTTCGGAAATAAGCACATAAGGGGACCGTCCATAAAGTACGTCACACTATTTTTGACCATTTTTAACTCCCCCCTGTCACAAATTGTCACACATCTCGGACCCAAGTACGTCACACTTTCGAACAAAAATATTGTTTGTTTTTTATTAACAAAATAATCAAAATTTAATATAAAACAGCGTGACGTCACATAAGTCCGGACCCCCCTCCCCCCTGTCACACTTTCTTACACCCACCCTCCCCCCCCCTCTCGAGCGTGACGTACTTTATGGACGCGGCCCCTAACATGAAACTAATAAATAAAATAAAATACATTTCGCTACCACGTCAGTACAAGGAAAATAGTTCACCGGTTCCTGGTGCGAAGGAAAAAATTCCTGCCGGTCCACCATAATAAAAAGTTTGAGAAGCACTGGTTTAGGGTACGCATTCAGCATTAATTTTTTTTTAAAAACGTAAAAAAATAAGTTTTTGACTATAAATCCTTTATGTACGAGACATAACTAAAAGAATGTTAATTATAATACAAGTACAAGACAATCCAAAAATACAAAATTTTAGTTATGTCTCGTAAAACATGTTAATATAATGCGCACCGATCGGGAATATATTTTTTAAAAATATTGTTATTAAAATACGCACCGAATCGCGCAACAGGAAAGGGATGTTCAATATAATACGCACCACGACACTATAGCATAAAAATGTATCATGTTACATAGAGATAAATAAAGATTATCTAAAAATTCATTAATTTAATTACGATACATTCGATTTATCTGAAATTTTGATGCAACATTTTTATCATTGGCACGAGTCACCTGCAAAATTTCAGCTCGCTAGCTTACGAGGAAGTGAGTTAAAAATCGATCCAAAGTGTTTTCGGCACCGCCTCAAGCAGACACCACGAGTTAATATAAAGGATTTAAAAACAATAATCAAATTCGTAAAAGCGTAAATCCATGCTAAATTTACAATGACTGTTGTGTGTTTGTAATGTGTGCCGACTGTTGTGTGTTTGTAATATTTTCCGACTGCTGTGTGTTTGTAATGTGTGCCGACTGTTGTGTGTTTGTAATGTGTGCCGACTGTTGTGTGTTTGTAATGTGTGCCGACTGTTGTGTGTTAGTAATGTGTGCCGACTGTTGTGTGTTTGTAATGTGTGCCGACTGTTGTGTGTTTGTAATGTGTGCCGACTGTTGTGTGTTTGTAATGTGTGCCGACTGTTGTGTGTTTGTAATGTGTGCCGACTGTTGTGTGTTAGTAATGTGTGCCGACTGTTGTGTGTTTGTAATGTGTGCCGACTGTTGTGTGTTTGTAATGTGTGCCGACTGTTGTGTGTTTGTAATGTGTGCCGACTGTTGTGTGTTCGTAATGTGTGCCGACTGGTGTGTGTTAGTAATGTGTGCCGACTGTTAATATAAAAAATGAACTTCACTATTATGCAGATGAGCTTAACTGCTGTTTGGCATGAATATCACCGATTTCTCGGGTATTCCTTAGGGAGTAAACACGGATCATACCACATGCAAAACAGAAAACTAAATATCCGACATTCTCTGGTAAATACAAGCGTGCAAGTGCAGTGTAGCACACAAAAACAGAGTGACAAATAGCAGAGTAATACATCGACTGTGTGTCTAAATAAAACTGCGACAGTAACGCAGTTTTTTTCAATTACGCAGTATCACAACAAATTATAACGGAGTGACACAATATTAGAGGGACATAATAAGAAAGAGACACAATAACAGTGAACAGAGTGGAACAATAGGAAAGTGACATAGCACAGCAATAACAGGGTTACAAAATAACACAATATGTGGCTGATACAATTGCACAGTGGCACAATAACACAGTAACACATGGACTCTGTGACACAATGACACAGTAACGAAATAACGGGCTGACATAAGAACGGGACGTCACTTCAGTAGAGTTTATAGATGAGGTAGGAAACTAACAACAAATTGTGTTGTTTGACTGGTGTCTCATGGAGTCATGATTTGGGGAAGTTTTCCTTACCTAGTGCTCTAGTCTTTTACAACCTTTTTAAAAAAAAATAAAGTAATGGAGAGAACCAAATGATGTGCAGTTTCAGGGTTTCTCAGAGACAAACTAGAAAGCTCTGATCAAAACTCACAGATCACATCTGCATCTTTAGGTAATTTAATGAGATTTGTGGTATTTTATTTAAAAAATGAAATAGACAACATCTGTTGTTGCCTCTAAATACTAAAATACTAAATATATCTATTTTGGTGGAGTATTGAAATTTTCAGGTTACGAAAATATCCTTTACTTAAAGAAAAAACCTTTTTTTTTAAATTTCTTGTTCTTTAGATTTAATTACACCCTTTAGAGATTCACATATAAATTTAACATTTGTTTATTATTTAAATTCATGCATTTGCATTTGGAACTTCATGTCTTTGTCTGATTTTTTAAAAAATGTCTTGCGCACATACAAACACACACACAGACACAAATATAAATACACACACATTTATTTTTAATTTCGAATTCAAATACTGCTTGGTGGGTTTTTAAATCCCTTATATTAACTTCGCGGCCGTCTCTCTCTGTCTCTCTGTCTTGGGCTCGGCGGGCTGGGCGGAAAAACAGAAGGCAAAAATGACCCACTTCCCATGATCCGATCGAACTGAAATTTGGCACACGGACCCGTCCGACCTAACAATGCATCGTATCAAAATTTCAGATCGATCGAACGTACCGTAATTAAATTAATGCATTTTTAGTTTATCCTTATATGAGGTATGTAATTTCAATTCACGGTTTGTTTATTGTTTTTTTGCCACGTGAAATTTTGAGCTGACGCATTGAGGCGACCCAACGAAGCGACGGGCGCTTTTGTTTACATTTTACGTGTCACTCTGAGCTCGGTCAAGCGAATCGGTGACCAGACTTTTCCCCTCTCCCCCTCCCACCCACCCCTCCCCCCCCCCACTAGGGTTATGATGCAAAGTTGAGTTAAGACAGATTCAGTCTGTAAATGTTTGAAAATAATCAATACTGTTAGTTATGTCTCATATATAAGGGATTTATAGTCAAAAACTTTGTTTTTACGGGTTTGTTTTATTTGACTACTTATCTGATCTATCAAACAAAACAGTTGAGCTATCCTTAAGTTTGAAATAATCTACATTCAACACCAAGATTTCCATCCGTGTGTAAGCAAACTCATTAAAAACTGTTTACTTTAACCGTGTCTATGTAGTTATGACACTACAAACCAATGTTTTAACGGGTGTGCAGAGGTGAGAGAAGTCCACAGAGCACATTTTTCTTTTAAACCTTTTGTTTTAAAACCAAGAAGTTAAGCTAATTTTATATAAATGATTTATTTCACCGGAAGGGTTTAATAGTTTTGTCCGATAAATAACTGTCGAGTAAATATCGCTCGATCGCGTCTTCAAACGTGATTTCCAATTGCTCTACAGCTATAATAAGTTATGGATGCGCATCTATAGAATGGGCAACACTGCAAATTGTACCGAACAAAGTATGGGTGAGACTGCCATCAGGTTTATAGATACGTAGATAGATGTTATGCAAACAGGGTATGTGTGAGCAATTATTGCAATCGTTGCTCTTTTTTTTGGCTCTGGATTTCACCGCAGCTAAGTTTTAATTTCATTTTATTGGTTTTATTTGTTTTTGTCTATTTGTTCGTTGAAGAAGGCGCTTTGCTAAAACGCTCATTGTCTTGTGACGTCTTCTCGGGCTCATACATACCCTGTTTTCATGAAATATATCTACTGAAAATTGAACAACTGGTATAAGAAACACGTAGTATACTACAGTCATTAACCACTTATACACCCTACGGTATAAACAAAGGAAATCATAATTCGAAGCTATTTGTCGATTGGCGCATCTCTTTCTGTAACAGACCACTGAAATAGTAGAGTATTTCTATACCAACATCTCACATCAGACGTGTGATTCGTGGGCAACGCTTTGTCACGTTACACCTTCATATACGCCACCTTGTAGCATAGCGATATATGTCTGCTACCGTCAGCTATAATCTCGCACCCTCTGGCACGCTTGGTGTAGAACTTTTTGAAACCAGCCGCCTCTAAGACTCGGAGAAGTTTTAGCTTTGGAAGGATGTACTTTCGGGTGATGGCCAAAAGTTTGAACTCGACCAGTAGGTACTTTACTTTGTTCAGGTGATTTGAGTTTAACATCGGGGGCAAGAGGTCCCATTCTGCACCGTCCATGTCCATCTTGATGATGTCGATCGTGGTTTGCTGATGTCCAAGTAAATGGACAAACTCCAAGAAAGCCGTAGCGGTTCCGTTCTCATCCGTTCTTGTAGAAAGCCTGCCTTTGTAGACGGTGATTTTGTCGGATCTGCTGAAGTAAGGGGAATAATCTATCATTTATAGATTTTTATCCCCATGTTTTATGTACATATATCGCCTGGATTTCCTCTTAACTAAAGGGATTTATCGGGTTGTCCTGTCTCATTATTGATGGCTCACCTTTTCACTGCCATCTCACTAGTGTCATCTGGTGTCAACACTGCGACTGTGCACTTGAGCTTCTTGGCGATGGCGTCCTCGAATGTGAAGTTCAAGAGGATCTCAAATGAGTAAACGACGCAGGGCTCCTGGATCTGGACACCCACGTCATCACACAAGACCTGTCCACCATCTGCGATTCGACCAAAACGTTTAGGTCGGTAGCACCTGACCTGTCGAATGGATCAATCGGGGTTGTACAAAGGGTGAACTAAATAGGACGTCAAAAGAGTGTTTGTTGGTGGGGCCGATAGTAAATATTTTTATTTAGTTCATTACAGTAAAAACAGTGTTCTTTTAGAAAATAAGAATTGCAATACATTGAAAATCAATGGAAAAAACAACTTTTGAAACAACCAAGAAAACGTTTGCATTTAAACTATTCTAAATATGAACCAAACTTAAAATATTTTATGAAGGTGCAATATTTATATTCATTATCGTCATCATTATTTTTTTTTACTTTAGGTTGCTTTAGGAGCATAGGCCGTGGTCAATGCCTTTCTGCTTTTACATGGTCTCTTGTCAGTATTCCCATTTTTACAGCTCTTTATTTATAATTCTATACAGGAGATTATTGCGACCACAAACCATGCCGTCTGTTGACAAGCGATGCAGCGTTCACAGGTCACAGCGTGAGGGCTCAACGTATTACCCAGCCGCATTTTGTTTCCCTAAGTAGTATTAAGTACCCATTCAAAACCGGGAACAAATCCTGTGACCATCGGTGCGCTACCCGAGCGCGCAAACCACTTGAACACCGTGCACGCCCATTTCCGTCTCATCCAACATACCACGTCTACGTGTCTTCTGGGGTCTTCCTTATCGCTATTTTCCCAGGGGGTTACATTCTAATGATTGTTTTTTTTTAATCCTTTTGGAGGGTGGGGGGTTGAGTGCGTTGGGGTGGTGGCAGGACATAACACTTCTTTTCATGTTCCAATTATTATTATTTTAAAGCTTTTCCATTTGTATAGGTTTTCCTCCAGCTGCAATCCGGCGAGTTGATTTTTCATACTAATTTTGAAGTCATTCTTTGTCTGTACTGTACATCATGGAGTTTGTCCTATGGCTTGCCAGCTTAATTTTTTTTTCATACTGATCACTGCTAAGCGGTGGTCTGATCTGATGTCTAACTCTTTTTAAATCCTTTATATTAACTCGTGGTGTCTGCGGCGGACCTTGCTTGCTTGCTTGCTTGTCGCCAAAACTTTTGATCGATTTTTAACCCACTTGCTCGCAAGATAGCGAGCTGAAATTTTGCAGGCAGTTTCGTACCGATGATAAAAACAACGTATCAAAATTTCAGATCGATCGCATGTACCGTAATTAAATTATTGATTTTTTAGATTATTTTATTTATTCCTATGTATCATGCTATTTTTTGAGATAGAGCGTCGCGGTGCGTATTATATTGAACAACCTTTCTGTCGCGCAATAAGGTGCGTATTTTACTGACAACACTTTTTATAAACCTATTCCTGATCGGTGCGCATTATATTAAACACGTTTTACGACACAACTGCAATTTTGTATTTTTGGATGGTCTTGCGCTGCGTGTTATAATGAACATTCTTTTAGTTACGTCTCATACGTAAAGGATTTATAGTCAAAAACTTGGTTTTTTACGGGTTGTTTTTATTAAATCCTTTATATTAACTCGTGGTGTCTGCGGCGGACCTTGCTTGCTTGCTTGCTTGTCGCCAAAACTTTTGATCGATTTTTAACCCACTTGCTCGCAAGATAGCGAGCTGAAATTTTGCAGGCAGTTTCGTACCGATGATAAAAACAACGTATCAAAATTTCAGATCGATCGCATGTACCGTAATTAAATTATTGATTTTTTAGATTATTTTATTTATTCCTATGTATCATGCTATTTTTTGAGATAGAGCGTCGCGGTGCGTATTATATTGAACAACCTTTCTGTCGCGCAATAAGGTGCGTATTTTATTGACAGCTCTTTTTATAAACATATTCCTGATCGGTGCGCATTATATTAAACACGTTTTACGACACAACTGCAATTTTGTATTTCTGGATGGTCTGGCGCTGCGTATTATAATGAACATTCTTTTAGTTACTTCTCGTACATAAAGGATTTATAGTCAAAAACTTGGTTTTTTTACGGGTTGTTTTTATTTTTTGTGTGCTCGTACGTCTTACTAAGACGCTTCTCCAATTTCACCTTATTTGTAATGTGGTGAATTTGGTTTTCTGTTTTGTTGTCTGGTGAGACCAATGTCATTTTGGTGGTCTTTTTGTATGGGAAAAATGATTCCTCCTGTTACTTGATCTTTGAATGTTCAGAATTCAACAACTGTTTCTCATTTTTAATTCATGTCCATGTATTAAATGTGCTTTCTCCCTTAGTATATTGTCCACTTCAACATTCGCATTCATCTTATCTGTTACAGACGCTAATTCTATACAGAAGATTATTGCGTCCTACGCTTATCCTACGTATTCATGTCTCCCATGAGGATCCACAGTTCTCTTTGAAGAACGTACTCTATTGTACTCTGTAGATTTTCATTAGGCTGTTTTATTTTCTTTCGGTGCAGGGTTGTTGTTTTTTTTTGGGGGGGGGGTGGGGGTGGGGGTGGGGGGGCCGCATAACACATAATAATATTTATATTTTTAACTTGGACAAGAATGTGGCTATGATTATTCGTTTTAAGATTGGTTCTCATTCACTTTTATTGCTTACTGAAAGTGCCACTCTATTATCGTAGGAATTTTTTTTTCAATCAGACACGAAATAAAAATGTCGGCTGACTTTATTCTTGTTTACCCAAAAGGATTTCTTCGCTGGTCCGGCAATGGATCCGTAATTTATAAATTTGTCATCTCTTTAGTAACTCGGACGCATGTAACCGGTTCTTAGAAGTTTCGGACATTTCTTGGTGTCTTTCGTATGAATAACTGTTTATCTGTTTATGTGATCGGCTTGAGTTGTGTGGTCGGCATTGCAGGATTCTTTCGACTTTCTTCGTACATCGTCATTGGTCTCCTTCGTGGAGCCCTACTTTACATAATGTGATATACTTAAGTACTAACTATATGTACAAAACATAGAAAGAATTTTAAAAATGGGCACGAAGCCCAAACAAAAACAAAAAGGGAAAGAACGCGGAATTGTGATATTTAGTCTAAATGTTTAAAAAGACATCTACATTTCATTTGATTACAAGTTTGTTAATACTTTGATTGGACAAAATCGATTCAAATTTTTCATTGACAAGGCACTCGGGAAATTAAATGTACAACTGTTAGATGAAGCAAGTTATTGTTTTGTAATGTATTGTTGTTTTGGTGTTTAAATGTATGCACACACAAAAAGTGTGTGTGCTGAAATCAGTCTAGGTACACAATATGAAAATGACATGAACTTGGTGTTTTTTCTCACATTTTGACCCCACACTTTGGCCTCAAATTCCATTTTCCTTTCTGTATCCTATTTGACTTTATATACCTCTGTCTCGCTCTTGTATTTTTTATTTCTAACTGATGTCTAACTGGACTAAACACCGCAGCTGTCCAACATTTATATTCATTTCTTGTCGTTTGTTTTATCGATGAAGAAGGCTTCTTGCCCATAAGTTAGCTGTTTTTTTCGCGAATTATGTAGACTTATAATATTGATAATAATGATGTGAGAACATCGCGCAGTACCCCAGCTAACAGTTGGGCCCACATCGCTTCACATAAAAATAGTAACACTGCAGTAACACCTATATTTATAAAAGATTTCAATTGAAAACATTAATATCCCAATTAACCCCTCCCTCCCCCCGAAAAAATTAAACAATATAATTTGCAATGTCACGTCTGTAGTGTCTGTCCGTGACGCTACTAATTTTAGAAAGCAGCGCACCAAATTACTGCACCAATGCATCAAAAGGTGTGCAAATTAAAGATACGCCGTAAAAAATATTATATGACGTCATTGTTTTAGCTCATATTTTAATTTTGGAAAAGAGAACAATGTAAAAAGAGGATTTGATGATGGATAATTATAAACTCAAAAAACAAAGGGGGCGCCGCTACAACTCCAATTATAAAATACTTTGTGTGCATTTCAGAAAGTTTAATATTTCGTATTTATCAAACAAGGACAAATTAGTTGGGCTTTTGAAAAAGGTGGCGCCGTAGGGCCCTAAAAAGTGCATTTTTTCAAAATAAATAGATTTCAGCTGAAAACTTCCGTCATTTTTGACGGGTGATACGCTAATATATATATATATATATATATATATATATATATAATATATATATATATATATATATATATATATATATATATATGTGTGTGTGTGTGTGTGTGTGTGTGTGTGTGTGTGTGTGTGTGTGTGTGTGTGTGTGTGTGTGTGTGATGGTGCACATAGGCTACGTTTATCAGTCAGAGAAATAGTTGATTGCTAATTAATTTGGAAATAAAATTTTGAAAAGATGTGCTTTGAATGCCTTAGTAGCAGGAATACTACGATTGTGTAAAGGTACAGAATTTCATTCTTTGGAGGGTACAATACCATGTACAATGGATTCCTAAAATTATAGAGGAGAGAAGCTGATGGATGTTCATTAAAACGGCGGCAATTCTGCTCGTATAGTGGCCCTTTTCCTGCTGTGTCTTCTGCCTATTCTGCTATACTGTTACAAAGCTTACCTCAACTTTTTTAAGAAAGGCAAAGATCAATTCTAAGAGTTCGTGGTCAGTCAATATATCAAAGTTGACACCTTGCAGGCTTGTTACGTTGGCCATTGGAGATGCTGCAATGAGATGAATGGCTTGGAAATCAATGGAATTGAGAGAAGCCAAAAAAAAACACTATCACCTATTTTTTAAATTAATTTTTTTTCCCGTTGTTATTTTTATTGTTGTTTTTGTGAAACATGAATAGCATAATCGATACGCAGAGTACAAATGCACTTTAAAAAATGGGAATTTTGATCTTTTAAGATTTTGCTTTTTTTTATATAATGTAAAAGAACATGTTTTTTTGTTTTTTTTAAGTATTAAAAAAATAATTATAATTTTATGATATTCTCTAAATATTTTATTTTATATTTCAACCTTTTTTTCTAATACGCATTAATTTATGAAACTATCATCATAATTTTGCTTTAATTTTTACAAATTTACTCATTTGAAATGGATCTGAAAGCACTCAGAATTAGTATCTTAACAGCAATATTCAATTATTATTACCTTGGCAAACAAAATAATAATAACAAAGCGGGTTAAATTTTTTTTAAACCTATTTAAGTTAATTAAAATGATGTAAAAACGTAAGTGTTTATTACTACTGTCTAAGTCTTAGGCTTTTAAGTATGAGATATCAGTGTGGAAAGTTATGCTGAAAATGTATGCATATATATAATATACCTAATAAATAAAGGTAAAAAAGGATTTTTAAAAAACCACGTTTTTATAAGTGGACTAAAAAGAAGAAAATAATTTAAAACTTATAAGTACAAGTAATTTAATTTCATATGACTAAAAACGTGGCGCGGGCGCTTATGAGGTTTAAACATATTCAGTTCACTCATTCTCTCACTTATATATATAGATCTCTCTTTTGCCTTCTAAATTATAAATTTTTAATTTTGTATACCAAACACGCGCCCCACGTTTTTAGTCATATTAAATGAAATTACTTGAACTTATAAGATTTAAATTATTTTCTTCTTTTTAGTCCACTTATAAAAACGTGGTTTTTAAAAATCCCAATTTACCTATACGTGCTTTACTCTTTTTAGTCTAAGTGTAAAATCATAGAGTATATACATGTATTACTTTTATTGTACATAAGAAAATTCATTAAATACAAAATTGCCTACATGGTTTCCATATGTTATGGATTGTCAGGTCTAACCGCGTGGAGGTGAGGCATTTTAGACCCAACACAAACAAACACAAACATATGGACAAACACCAACTCTTATCAATTGAAAACACTACACTAATTCGTATAAAGACTGATTTCTTATTCAATTTTCTTCCATGATTTAACTCACCCTTTTAAAAATCTTTTTTTTTACCTCTATTTATTTTTACCAAACACCTCATAACGTTTTATATCATGGGGATGAGGTCACGGGGTTAACTGAGTTGACACGTGTAAAAAAAAATTGCAGACGGATAAGAGATGCTTATATAATGATAAACTAAAAAATGCAATAATTTAATTACGGTACATTCAATCGATGTGAAATTTTTATGCATTGCATTGTCATCCAAGATCTATCTGTGGTTCAATTTTAGCTCTCTAGGACCATCAGAAAAAATGGTTTAATTTTACGTTGGCAAATTTTAAAAATTGCGGACAGACACGAAAGCAAGTAAATAAAAACGTGGTAAAAAAGATTCAATAAGAAACCCCAACATGCATTCATTCACAGGAGATGTCTAGAAAGGTAAAGGAAATGGGTCGTTCCAGGTTGCTAGGTATTATCTTATCTTATCTGTTTTATCTTATCTGTTTACAGACGCTCCTTCTATACAGAAGATTATTGCGTCCTACGCTTATCTATGGTTTGTGTTTAGTCCTGCATTTTTATCAGAGATTTAAATGTTGATAAAGTGTTGGTTTTCCTGGATTCTTCAGGCAACCCATTCCACGCCCGAATTCCGGACGGGAAGAAGGAAAACTTGTATGTGTTTGTTCTTGCATACGGAATAAGAAAGGTGTTTTTATCCTTATGTCTATCTGAGGGTTGTATTAAGTTATCTTTGTGTTGTATTTCTAAATTAGAATTAATTGCTTTATGTATGATTACTACTTTGCTCTTGGTTCTTCTATCCTCTAGTGTTTCAAGGTTTAATGATTTAACTAATGGTGTTACTCTTGTCAGTTTCGAATATTCTCCAGTAATGAATCTGGCAGCTCTTTTTTGAATTTGTTCTAGTTTATCAATGTTTTCTTTGGTGGATGGGTCCCATACAGAAGATGCATATTCTAGTGCAGGTCTCACCAAAGTGAGGTAGCATTTTAGTTTTATATCTCTATTACATTTGTTAAAGTTCCTTTTTATAAAGCCTAAGGTTTTGTTTGATTTTTTAATAACTTCATTGACGTGGGGTATTGATAATCGGACTCAGTGTGTCTGCTTGACCTCTCTATGTTATCTCCGAATAAAATATTATGTAAATAGCCTTCAACTTCAATAAAGTAAATTTCCGAGAAAAACAAGACAAATCTGTTAATCGCTTTATGATCTAGTCATAGTCAGAAGGAACAACTGATAATCTATAACTGTTTAAAAACTCAAACTCGAATGAATATATCATCGTGCAATTTTCTACTTAGTACGACCTTTTTTTAAATATATATGATGTGTTAAAAGTCTTAGCATTAGAAATATTCATCAGAATGAGTTGGCAACTTAAATGTATGATTTTGAAAACCCTCTTATTAAACAAGATTTAAATGTTCACCTATAACTGAGTAGTTACCGACAAATGATAAAGTGGCGACAAAAATCATTTTCCAATAAAGCTTTTATTTCTAGTTAAAAGTGATTTGAAAATGCTATTTTTCAAATAGAAAATACAGCTTTAATGGGGGGAGGGGGCGCCAAGCTTTGTGACGTCATGTTGGAGGAAAGGGTCTAACTTTTTGTGACGACGCGTGACGGGGGTGGAGGGGGGTGAAAACTCTGCCAAAATTGCGTGACGTCATTTACGGACGGCCTCAAAGCCCTTAGGAGGATCTTGCAAACATGTTTTACACCTAAACCAAAATCACAACATGTACGTCTGGTTCTTTGGGCCCAAGAAAATGTTCAGCTCATTGCATTACAGGCACACACAAAATTACCCTGGGATTTTCTCGCGATGTCTGTTTTTTGAACACCTGACAACTTGACGTCTTTGCTCAAGGGAGAAGATGACAAGTGCGTTTCTCCTGCAACCCTCGAAAAGGCTTTTGATTCATCTGATCGAAGTACATTCTTGTTGTAATTTTTTATTGCATCCTGAGTTATGTCTGTCCCCTCAATCAAGCTCGAAGCAGTTTCAGGTTTGTAATGTCCGCGTTTAAGAGCTTCTCTGCTAAAAAGTGCGTTCAGCTGATATTCCTTAACATGAGGCTTAAGATATCTTTTCTGTACTACTGAGTGTGCAGAAATGTTTTCTTTGACTCTCATCGAATCTGAAGAATTAGACTTGAAGTAAAACGCGGCCGACGCTGTCAGAATAATGGCCACAAGATATCGATAGCGGAAACCTTCGGGGAAAACAAATGAAAAATAATAGTAAATTTTGGCCATAACAATGATATTTAGCAATTTTTTTTTACGTTCACATCCATTGCGATTGGCGAGAACTTGTTGAGTGTCTAATATTTTTTTACTTCCGACAAAATTCAATTTTTTAATTAGAAATAAAATAGCTGGTCTCAACTTTCTATTTTAACGTTTATTCAATGTAAAGAATATGTAAATGCTTTTTTGTATTTTTAAAGGTTAACTTTCAATGTCGATGTCTTCTTTATCGAAGGTTTTGGTGCCATTTGTCTATAGTAGAGATAAACAATAAGAGCAAAAGAGCTCATTAACAAAAGTAAAAGTCAAACTTCAGTTGGAGAACCCGAAAATTATTGTGTGCATATACGGCGAAATATCTTAAAATTGCTCCCGCCTGCATCTATAGTGATTTTTTAAAATAGCATTATAATACTCACTTCCTTGTTGAATACATGATAAGTAAGTGCGGTTTATCTTTAATGGGCGTTTCAACAGCATCGTAATTGTTATACTAAGACAGTTGAGAGAAGCATTTTAATTGAATCCCCTTTTGAAACAAATGTTAAAAATAAGTAAGGGTTTTCCCAATTTTTGGTGCGCACGCTGATTAATTGTCTTATTTGTAAGAAGTAACATGTCATTAAACAGTGGTGTGTTTGACTGCGACTTGTAATAAATAAAGTAAGACTTAATAATAATAAAACATATTATTTTAAATTATATTGGGGGGGGGGTTAAGGGGGCGGGGAGATGCAATTAATAAATCATTGTTCCTTTAAATTCCGTGTGGGACATAGGGCATCAGTCAAAGCCTTCAAATTACCACCAGTTTGGCAATTATATTACGCTTACATCTCCATCAAACTAAAATAAGAATGAGTAGTTCCAATGTGAAAGCAGTTCTTTTGTATTTGTATGGATCAGAAACTTGAAGAACAACAGAAACAGCCACTAACAAAATGCAGACCTTCATAAAAAGATGCCTGAGAAATCTATAAAGAAATCAAATGGTAAGACGAGATTGAAAACATCATGCTATGGGAGATGTGTCAACAAGAAACAATCGAAAAAGAAATCATAGAACCATAATGGAGATGGATAGGGTAAAGAAAAAAAGTATTTAAAAGAGCCTTGTAGGCAACGAGGAAGACCGAAGAAGTCATGGAGATTAGTGTGTTGAATTTTGAAAATGATTGACAAACATTTAATAAGACTCACTATATCTATATTGCGTAGGTCGCAAGAAGGAGCGTCCGTGATGTTAACTAAAAATAATACATTAATAAAATAGAAATCACATATGCTCTGTATTAAACCAAAAACAATTTATCCATATCTTATCTTATATGTTACAGACGACCCTTTTATATAGAAGATTATTGCATCCGACGTTTATCCATGATTTAAAATTTAAGACTATTCTTATTCTAGTTTTGAATGTTAATAGTTTTCGTTTTTCTTGTCTTTTTTCCAACAAACCGTTAAACTCCCGAATGCCGGGCGGAAAGAAGTGGGATTTGTTGTTGTTTTTTTCTTTCAGATGGAAAATAAAATAATTGCTTTTATACCTAAGATGTCACATTTGAATTTTTTAATGGAAATGTAATTTAGTTTGGAGGATGGGTAATACATATTAAATTAATATAGTTCATGGACAAGATGAAAGTGTACAAATTTAAATTCGTTAACTTCAATTAAATAGCTTGTCAAGTAACTTTAGCAGACAGGCAGTCTTTAGCAGGAATGGCTGCCTTAAAAGAATGGTCTTTAATCACCATTCTTTACTCCAACCACAATCTAAGGTGCCACTTGCTTACACGTATTATTTCTGTTCCCAAGACACGCACTGACACATTTGGCCTTTTAGTGCCCCCAAACAATGGCATTGTCTACAATTAAACATTCGTAGTATTCCTACCGCTACCACTACTACTAAGGTATTTAAGACTGCACTAAAAGCACATCTCTTCTAAATTTACTTTCCGAATTGACAATCAGGGGTGGATTAAGATTACACGGGGCCCCTGGCTGCAATTCCACCTGGGGCCCGGTCCAGCCATCTTTATTATACAATATAATAAGTTTGAGGCCCTTAAATAATTGGAGACCCTGGCTTTAGCCCGATTAGCACCCCCTTTAAAATCCGCCATAGTTGACAATATAACGTTTCTGTGAATGATAAACATAAACTTTTTTACTTAAAGCGCTGTGAGCTCAGCTGCTTGCTTGGATACTGCCAGGGGCGGATTAAGACTGCAATTCAAACTGGGGCCCTGTCCAGCCAACGTTCCTTTAAATAAAATGATTGCTGGCAGCTAATATAAGACTTTAACTTGTAACTAAATAGTCCATTGGTTCATTGCTCATGCTTTGTCTGTACTACGGGATCGGGCTTCCCAGCCAAAAAGATTATTCATGAAAAAACCGAACACGAAGAAATAACTGTTTGCCGGTATTCTAGAATTGAATATAAACGACAAATTAAAAAAAAAGATTCCAGTGCACCACAAGCCTACACACTTCCATACGACCACGAGGGCTTGACGGAAATTGTAAATTTAAACAATATAATTAATATAAAATAAATTTTTAAATATTTCCTCTTATTAAGCCTATCAAATCAGGTTTTTCGATTACTAAAACTATCGGGTCCGAATAGCGATCAGATTAATAAATAAGATTTTATTAATTTTTTTAATTTATGATTTTTTTCAGGGATTCGTGCAAATATTTTTCCACCTTCATTATAAAATATTCTAAGTTTTGGGGCCCCTAAATCATCGGGGCATGTGGCGAGAAAGATGAGAATCTATGTTTGGCAAGTTTGTCTAGGGGTGTAATGTTTAAATATCACCCTCCCGCTCACAACGTATAACTTTAGTAATCTCTTACAATCGACAGTCAACAGACCAAAGGGGAGTAAAGTGTAACAATAAAATTTATTATACAATTATGTACAACAGCGGAAACTAGTTCCAAATGGGGTGGTTATACTATAAATCAGTTGTCTCCTAATTGGCCTAGCTTTATCATCATTAGGACTATGCCACTTGACCCAATGTTTATGGAGTTGGTACTTAAATGCAATGGGGTTGTCGCGCCCCGCTCCGTGTGGCGGTTGGTTCTGCACGCTCCCCTGGTGTGTGCTGTTCTCTGCAGCTGTGTGAGATGAAGCGTTCTGCTCGATGGTTCTGCCCTACACAAGGCTCCGTCAGTGCTGACGTGTGTAGTTGGTTCTGCAGGATCCCTCTAGCTGGATCGTTCGATTCTTTGGGCTCGGTAGGCTGCTTCACCTATGGCCCAGGTGACTTCGGTGATCACGGAAGTGTGAATAACCGGCTTCTGTACGTGTAGTGTGTGTACACGTACAGGCTTCAACATACGCAGTGTGCCTTGTCGGCGTCAGTTTTACGTTAGACGTAATAACTGGTAAATGCTGAGTTGTCCTCCTCAGGGTCCTGTCGATAGGTGCAGGGATGAGGTAGGGTTTCGGATCCAAGTCGCTAGGGACAGCGGTGGGTCCAGCTCTTGGTCCTAAGTATTAACGACACTTCTTTCTGGGCGGGATTGCCGTCAGGAGTTCGCGATGTCTCCCGGTACTAGCGGGTGCCCAGAAGCCAGACTAAAAATAGAAAAACATACATGGGTAGTTTCTCCACTCTGTCTGTTTAATCTACCCTTTTGGCCACCGAGCCTTCAGAGCAAGGTGCCAAAAGGGGATCAAAATACATTCACATAAAACAAATTATTAGCTAATCCATTACATAATGTGAGATTGAAATTAAGATATCATTTCTACCACCACGGGTGCAGATCTATCTGATGACACCTCGTAAGTGGATTGAGGTACAAAATATAGTAATGTTATTTATTACACGCAAATATAACTTGGTCCATCTATCTGATGGAGCGCGTGTAATCATATTTCGTTAAGAAATAAAGGTGGGACATTCAACTATCGCACGTGGCCCCGTGCGGCGATCATGAGGTTGACATATTCCGATAATTTTAACACGGCATTATACAATGGTTAATAGTTGGATAATGGCAGGAAATATATACATAAATACGAGGGAATCAAAGCTAGAGCTCAGCTTACATGGATTCTGGTCAGTAAAGTAATGTCGGCTCTTCCACTACAATGATGGGTGCAGATATAGTTGTATGAATTATGGTCACACTGGCACTACACTCTGCTGACGTCTTGGGCGGAAAAGAGACTGATTGCTGGGTTGCGTCGGCCTTTATACCGGATGGGTAATATATTCACTTTTTTTCTGATTGGCTTTTTCTTGTCGTAGCGCGGTTAGGCAACCTTGACCTGTCATGTGATCCCGGTGCATACATAATCGGCTCTGATTGCCCCATCGCGACTTTTTGGGTCAGACAATAGTGAGTTCCCCTTAGATTGACCCGGTCACTGTGCTGCAGGTGACCTGTCTCCATAAATCTCACCACACTGCACAAAAAAAAATTCTCAAATTACTATAATTTATTATCATTATATTTAACTACCTGACCCGTCGCGCGTTGCTAAGATCTCGGTATTAAGGAAATTCAACAAAATCAACGAATGCTAATGTTTTGGGGTTGTTTTTTTTTGTTTTTGTTGTTGTTGTTTTTTTTTGTTGTTTTTTTTGGTTTTTTTTTGTTTGTATTTTTTTATTTTAAATTTCATGGAAGTGTACTAAACATCTTCAAAAAGTTCCTTAGCGATCGGATAGTTAAAATAGTTTTTAAATAGCTTACATTTAAGGGGGAAAACGACATTAGGGGGTCTGGGGCAATCGTTGCAAGAGGTAATGTTGAATGACCAATAATATTTTAAAATGAACCATCAAGTTTGGTTGTTGTTTTTTTTTGTTTTTTTTTGTTTTTTTAGTTTTTGTTTTTTTAAATAAAATTTTTGATCAAGAACGATCCATTTACCAAGTGGATATTGTTTAAATACTTTTTTTCGATGGCTCATAAAATGGAGGGGGGGGGGTCGTTACAAGTTACACCCCCCCCCCGGCTCCCTTTGAGTGGTAATTTAAAAACGAAAAAGTATGCCAGAACCCTTCGTGATTCATTTTAAGCGGAATAAACTTTCTTGTCGTAGACGAGCCCTTCAAAATGTTTTTTTCCTACGAGGGTGACACTAATGGCTGGTTATAAATTGTGTAGTTATTTGTATTAACTTGAATATAAAGATACAATTTTAAGTTATTAAATAATTTTTGGACAAGACCATTGAATGGATAGTGATAATCTGTGATAATACGGAGAAATGTGTTTTGCCTCATTCATTTCGGTAAAATTATTCTAACATTTAGGTCGTATTTTAGTCTTACAAAAACAAAAACCTGCCCTTAAATCTATGTGATGAGTCATGGTAAGCATCAATAAACCAAACCACTTTAAAAAACAACCCGTAAAAACCAAAGTTTTTAAAAATATAAATCCTTTATATTTGAGTCATAACTATAAGTATTCAAAAATATTTTAAAAAAGGGTAATCCTGCAGATTTTACAGTTTTACACGTATAAATTATAAATAGTATAAGTATAAGTAGTAAATAATTATAATGAATGTATATTATTTCACAGCAAAATTTAATTTCTCGTGAGAACTTTCGTTTTTAATTTATTAAATGCATTATCATTAATATATATGTTATATTTTAGCTATTATAGTTATAGCACTAATTTGTAAGTTTTATTATTATTAATTTCTAAGGCTTTTTTTCAGCCTTTAAAGCTAAATAATTGGAGTGGGATACATCCAATCCATTTTGTTTATGTAGTACCCTGACCCTACTTGCGAGTTGTCACAGTAAAGTAAGATGCCAAATGAAATTTTCTCACTTAAAAGCAAACAAAAGAAGAATCAAACATCTAGTAAGTAATGAAATATAAAATAAAATTTTCTTTAATTTAAATTTATTTATTTATCTTCTAAGAACATTGAAATAGATGAATAATAATAATACTTTTTAAAACTATATTTTCATTCAGTAAATTTAATTTAGCATGTGTCGAGCCAGGTAAAAAAACATCTGGCAAGCAGTTTGTTATATAAACAAAATAGACGTATCGTGACCACATTATGTATTATATAGAGCCGACAAAATGCCTTGCCTTAGAAATTAAAAAGACTCAAAAATTAGCGCTGTAATAGCTGAAATACAATATATAATAATGCATTTAATAAACTAACAGTGTAAGTTCTCACGAGAAAATTCAATTTCGCTGTGAAATAATATACATGTAAAATCTGCAAGATTACCTATAAAAATGGGGATACGGTGGTCGAGTGGCAGCGCTCTCGACTGGCGTACCGATGGTCACGGGTTCGAATCCATGGGAAGCCATGTATTTGTTCCCGGGGCCTAGGGCGTCCCCGAGTCCACCCAGCTTCGAGTGGGTACCTAACGCATAGTTAGGGAAAATAAAAGGCGGCTGGGTAATGCGTGGAACCCTTATAGCCGTGGCATGTGAACGCTGCATCACTTGCCAAAATCAACTGCTGCCTTGCAGATGGTCTTGGCTGACCAAAGGCTATGGAAGCACATCCAGAAAAAACAGCAGGCTGAAGTCTGAGACCACGGGCCAATTGGCGCAAAACTCGTCGGCACGCAATACTCAAATTGAGAACGAAGAAGGAGACCTATAAAAATAAGTATGGGGGTAAAAGGGTGCGCTTCATAAATGGTATTTTTCGCTGGTATATTTGTTTTTACTATTTTAATTTAAAAAATAGGCAACTAAACCTAACCCAGACCCTAAAACTACAACCTTAATTACGTTTATGGATAAAATTAATTGCACTTATTCCCTTTTCAAGTTTAAAAAATTCAACGAATATTTATTTTATCTTTCTCGTGAGAACTTTCGTTTTTAATTTATTACATGCTTTAATAAATGTTCTATTTTACTAAATTTTAGCTATTGCAGCACTAATTTTTTAGTTGTTTAAATTTCTAAGGCATTTTTTCGTCTCTTAACGAGACATAGTCCGAACAATATACGACCATTATGTTTATTTATCACCCACCTTGCAGGGTTGTCACAGTAAGACCCGGGTTCCCAACCTATAGGTCGCGACCCCCAAGTCGGGTTTTCTGGGAGTCACCACCTGTCGACTAAAATAATATTCACTAAAATGTAATTTTGAACTGCTAAATTGGTACTCTTACATATTAATAAATGCATTTAACACTAATGCCGAATAGAGAAGTCATCCGATGATTAGTATACATAGCTATAATTATAGTCTATTAATCTATTATAAACAGTTAGTGTGCCAAAACAATATTAGCGTGGCCATCATGTGCCCTGTGGGTAGTGGCCGCCACTTGTCTAGGTTTTGCGCCGCACACATGTGATTGGCGCTAATCTTAGAATATTTTTAGTCTTATTGAACACGTCATACAGGGAGCGTCCGTCATACAGGGAGCGTCGTGAAGTTGTGAATTATTTGTGGCTAAACAAACAATGTTTTTTATTATTTTCACATTTAATTCTTTTCGTTGCTTTTTTTATATTACTATTTACAAGGTGTAAAATTATTCAGAAATTTCTATTATTCTTTCTTCAGCAATGGAAAAAAAACGTAAATATTCAGAAGAATATCTGAAATTCGGCAATACTGACTTGACTATCAATGGAATAGATAAGCCACAATGTGTACTGTGCAAAGTTGTTCTTAGTTGTGAGTCTTTGAAACCTTCAAAACTCAAACGTCACTTAGAGACCAACCATTCAGAGCACGCTAAAAAGGATTTGGAGTTCTTTCGTCGGCACAAAATATCAAAGACTTGATCACATAGAAAGTTTTCAGCAAACAAACTCAGCGTTAGTGCAAGCGTCATATGAAGTTGCATTGGAAATTGTCAAGCAAAAAAAACCTCAAACAATTGGAGAAAAGCTCATCGAACCCTACATGTTGAAGATGGTGAAATTAATTCTTGAGGATTCCAGTGAAGCAAAGATGCAACAAATATCTCTGTCTAATAATACTATTCTGCGGCGTAAATCAGAAATGTCCGTAGACGTTAAAGAGCAGATTTGAATGAAATCAAGGCTTCACCATTGTTTTCTTTTCAAGTTGATGAATCAACAGACGTAAGCTCATGTGCTCAGTTGCTTGTCTTTGTGAAATATATTCATTCAGATTTTATCAAAGAAGAGTTCATATTTTTTAGTGGAAAAACTACTACAAAAAGTGAAGATATTATGGAAAAGATAAATACATTCTTTGAGACTGGAGGTTTAATGTGGGAAAATGTCTGTGGGGTTTGTACAGATGGTGCACCATCTATGCTTGAATCAAAATCAGGCTTTCAAAACAAGTACAAGAACTAGCTCCCCAAGCAAAGGGAATCCACTGCATGATTCACAGGTATGTCCTTGCCAGTAAGACTCTTCCAACTCCTCTGCAAGAGGTACTTAATTCTCTGATATAAATTGTAAATTACATAAAAACTGGAGCTCTTAACAATCGTCTTGTGCAAAGTCATGGATTCTGATCACGAGGTTCTTCTTTTCTACACTGCAGTATGCTGGTTGTCGACAGGAAATGTTGTGAATCGCGTCTTTGAAATGAACGATGAAATCAGGTTGTTCCTGGAAGTGCAAGGAAAAAATGACCTGTTGGCATACTTAAATTGGTTGAAAAGAGTAGCATATTTAGCTGATATATTTGAACAACAAAATAGGCAAAATCTCAAACTTCAGGGAAATGAAACAAACATTATTTCATTTCACGATCATCTCAGGGCTTTTGTATCCAAGCCGCAAAACTGGCGAAGAAAAGTAAATCTTGGAAACATTGTTTGAAAAACTCTCCAGTGTGGCAGATAAATCTGACAGTGAAAATTTGAAAGAGGAGATTACTGAGCATCTCGAATCCCTTAAAAATGAACTGCAGCATTACTTCCCTGAGCTGAAAGAAGAAGAAACTACATTGACAAGAAATCCATTCTATGCTTCCCTTGATGTAGCCAGCATTCCCGATGAATTTCAAGATGAATTCTTGGCACGTAACTTGTTTAATGAAAAGTTGCTCACACAATTTTGGTGTGGTATGTACCATTCATATCCAAATGTGACGATGCTTGCTTTCCGAGTTTTAGTTCCATTTGTGTCTACATATCTCTGTGAGAGTGGATTTTCAACTCTTCTTCATTTAAAAACAAAAGATAGAAATAAATTAAATGTTGAGAATGACATGAGGTTGGCATTAACAAAAACTCACACGAGAATTAGGAAGCTGGTTGATGACATGCAATTTCAACCATCACATTAAAATACTTATTAAACATAATATTAAAAAAAATTATAATGAAACAACTATTTTGTAAAACCTTTATTGAAAATGCCTTTTTCAATTGCATGAGGGTCGCGGGTCACATGACTTATATAAAAGGGGTTCCCCCCCCCCAATAAGGTTGGGAACCTATGCAGTAAGATGCCAATTGAAATTTTCTCACTTACAAACAAAAAAAAGGAATAAAACATTTAGTAACAAAATAAAAAATGAAATTTTCTTTAAAATATTTATTTATCTTCTAGAAACATTAAGATGGATTAATAATACTTTTTAAAAAAGATCTTCAGTCAGTAAATTTATTTTAGCATGGGTCGTCCCAGGTAAAAAAAAATCTGGCAAGCAGGGTGCTAGATAAACAAAATGGTTTTATCCTACTCTGATTATGTAGCTTCAAAGGCCGAAAAAAGCCTTATAAATTAAAAAAAACTTACAAATTAGCGCTATAATAGCTAAAATATAACATATAATATATATTAATGCATTTAATAAATTAAAAACAAAAGTTCTCAGGAGAAAATTAAAATTTGCTGCGAAATAAAATACGTGCTAAAACTGCAGGATTACAAAAAGTATGTTTTTGGCAAGCAAGAAACCCGACGCCACAAGGTAATATAAAGGATTTTTAAAAAAATAAAACATTTAACTCATATGGAATTTGATGTCCGGAAGTATTATGTATTTTATGTGTTTTTTTAGTAGGCTTCCAGTTTTGAAGTGGACAGTTAAAAATTATTATGTGTATTAATATGTATGTTATAATTAATCTTTAAAAAAAATAGGGCTGTTAACGATTAATGTAAATTTAATTGTTAACTTTTGAAAAATTTACGATTTATTGATCATTAATTTCGATTAAAGCCAAAAAATAAAATTTATGATGTAACACTTATTAAACGTTCTTGTTGAAAATATCAATAACATTGGAATGTCTCCTTTATATGTCATCTTTTAACCAACTATGCAAAAAGACAAGTGTGTTGATATTATTTGGTACAAGTGATGAGGGGGTTTAATTGACAATATAAACAGCCAAGCTGAACAATCATTCACATGGAACTGCTGGTATGCACGAAACGGTCTTGGCAAGAAATGACATTATCGGATATCACTATCAGTGTTCATTAAGTTTCCACCATGGTAGAGGATTAATGGATTCAGGAACCATGGTAGGCAAACTTTATACACATTTCAACATTCCGTCGGTCAATAGTTTAAAACCAAAGTGTTCGTGTAATCGTCAGGAAATTTATTATTTATCAGCTGCTTTTTTTTATAATTATTTTTTGACTTCCAATAATTTTTAAGTGATGGGCCAATTACAAGATAATTTAATCGTTTCAATTCTGTAACGATTACTTTAGCAGGTTATCGTTAATTTCCGCAGCCCTAAAAAAAAAGAATTGTTTGTTAGTTTTGATTGTTTGAGGTAACATTAAAATTAATTCTACAATTATTTATGGCCTGTGAGCGCTGCATCATTTAACAATACGCTCAACTTAGGGTGCAATAATCTTTAGTATAGGAGTGTCTGTAAAAGATAAGATCTCCCGCTATTAGTATTATTATGTAGAACCGCTGGTATTTCTTACGGTAAGGCTTACGGGCCTTGCCTTGCCATTTGGCTCTCAGTCTACCAGCTTAATCCTATGTCCGTTGCTTAAACTCAATTTTAACAATAATATATGCCATATCTATGCTTCATTTATTATTAGCATTAGCAAACTTTTTCGCTGGTGCCTGCAGCCTACTTGGCAGAACAGATGAAACATTAACATATGGTGATTAATAATTAAGTTAGCTCTCCTTTTATATTCATTGCATTACAGTTTAGGCTACACATTACAATTTGTTTATCATTGCTTAAAAATACTTTATTTTTATGTTTGAATTTGAAAAGATTTAAATTATATATATTGACATTGAATGAAATCAATGCCTTTAAAATTAGAGAGATCAATAATTTTTTAAATAATAAATAAAATAGACTTTAATCTTAATTATGTAAGTTGTAAGACTTCATTTACACAGCTTACCAATATAAACTTAACATTGAATCACTAAAGTTTATATTCAGATAAGTTTCATAAATTACAGACTTAATTAACTCTACAATGAAAGGAACTGTGACAGAAACAAGCTACTTGCAGCACCATACTCACTTATCCACTAACTAAATCACATGGAGTAACTGCATTATTTTTATAATATATTTTATATAATCTCTCTTAATCTTTTTTTATAACACTATTATTTTTCAATATAATTAATTATATATGCTTTTTATTTCGCAGAGCTCCCTTTTAGATAACTCCAGCAACCACTAAAACATCATAAATTTTACAGCTGCTCAGGCCATCGTACCACACCAAAGCCATAGGCAAAGAGGTGTTACCATCCTCTTCGTGAATGCTGACGTGGCTTCAATTGTCAACTAGGCGTCACGACCAGGTTTAGTCATGAACCAATAAGCCTTTGCCTTCCAAAACTGTCCCGAGTATGTTTAATTGCTTCAATATCTGTAAGGACTATGGAAGTTATATATTCTAAATAATTATTATTTTTTTTAATACAAATTCAATGATAAAGAAAAAATTTCACACAACTATTATTTATACTATCTTATGTTATACGATTTTTCTATATCAATATAAAGTTTAATGGAAATTAGTTGTGCCCTATATTCCAATATAGCTGCTTATGCAATATATCAATCATCATTTCTTTAGACCAGTCATGTTGTCTTAAATAAATAAATCCAGAATTCTTTGCAAACATAATTTTAGTGTAGAAACTTACAGATACCACCAAAAGCTACTTTTAATTTTAAGGACAATTTTTAAGTATTCTTGTTGTTTTGAATAATTTGTATCACAATAAAGAACTGATCTTATTGTACCAGTAAATAAAAGCTTTTTACTGTTATATTTCAGGAATAGTACCTACTCTTGTTAAACCAAAGACAGTATTAGTCAATAACGATGATAACATCGAACTTGTTTCCACTGTGACCATGGAACCATCTTTTCTTAATTATTTTCTGCCATCTCCTTTCTTGGCCTATTTCATTTGCATACTGCTTATTACAGTATGTTTTACTGGAGACCAAATGCTCGTTTCATCTAATATTGGGGGATATTCTCATCTCATCCGTGCACTGATTGACAGCCTAACACATGCATTGGTTGGTGCACTTGTGTGGGCATTTGTGGAAAACTCAGCTTTGCTAAATGAGAGGAAAAGATGGTTGAACTGTTTCTTCTGCGCCCTCTTGGCAGCATCTGTGGATTCGGATCACTTTCTAGCGGCTGGGTCTTTAAGCTTAGAGGTACCCCTTAAAATTAACAATAAAAATGTATGCATTTGTACTGCTTTTAATTTCTGTCATATATTTACACATATTACTATAAACTAGAGGAATTAACTTAGAAGATACAACTTTTATATTGTATGTTGTGTTTAATTTTCAGAAGGCATTACATTTGGAAAACAGGCCTCCTTTTCACAATACGAGCATCATTCCACTGATTGTTTTGCTTTGTTGGATTTTTCGACATTACAAACCATACTTGAATTACTTCCCTTTGATGTTTCTAACTTCGTGGCTGTCTCATCACCTGAGAGATGCGAACCATCGTGGTCTATGGCTGGCGCCATTTGGCCACACGTCAACCTTATCCTTCTTTCAATATGTGTTTTTGATAGTATTGCTTGCATTATTAACAAGATTATGGTATTGTTATTTAACACTGTCAACAACTATAAATTTAGCAAGTATTTCGGACATTCTGGTAATATAATTTAAATTATTTGAACCTATTTAGATCAAATTCTAGAGTTTTCTTAATGACTTTTTTTAAAGAGTAGAGAGAGCAAAAATCATTGCATAATTTTTTTTTAAAATTTGTCTCATTACGATAGTGTTTCAATTTTTATGTAAATGAGTCTCCTGTGGCAAAAATTTCTCAGGTTAATTACAATATTTTGAATCTACAGGACACATGTATGCCCAATGAAGATAATTTAGGGCTTTCATACCTTCTGAATTAGTTAACTTTCATTATTTAGGTGAAATGATATTAGCATTACAAATAATAATCTATGTGATCAAAATGACAGCCTCCATGACAAAAGCTCTGTCTTCTCCTTGGCATATTATTATTATGCTTTCTGTGTGTCATCAGATGCTAAAGATTGAATAACCACTGATGTAGAAGATTCTTTTTATATGGATATCTACTTTTTTAAAATTAATGTGTACAAGTTTCAAAAATTGTTTAATTTCATTAATTAAAACCCACATTCTTGTAAATGCTTTCACTTGATTTTTTTTTAATCACTGATTCCTAGGGAGAATTAAACTGTACTGAAAAATGTTATACATAGAAAATTTTCTCTAGGTATTCAACTGCATTTATTTTCATACTAAAAGTATTCTGCTGTATTTTATGTGTAAATTATAACAAGTAAACTTAGCATAATGTGGATTTGCATATTACTAAAAATTATTTCATCTTATAATACTTTTGTTAACAGATATTTTATTCACCTATTGTTATTTATAACATTGACAACTTACTTTGGCTGTGATTGCTGGGAATAAAAACATTTTGGCAGCTAAAAAACATTACAAAAATATTTATAAACTATAATTCTTGATTTGCCTTACCTTTCTGTTTGTTAGGTTAAATGTTTTGTTTGGTTGTTGTAGTTGTAGTATTTAAAGGTTTTTTTTGGTATTTTATAATGTATTTCTATTTGGGTCAGGGATAGGACCAAACCCAGTTGATCAAAAATTCCACCGCTTCATTTGTCAAGAACTAGCAATTACAAAATGTTCTGTGCTCTAATTCTGCGCTGTGTCAGTTCAGATCTTTGCACAGCCAAGCAGCTTAAAGGGAACATTGGGTCTAACCCATCCACATGATTTGGTTATTTAGGCTAAACACAGCACTCACACAGTCGTAGATAAACTACATCGCCTCTAAATCTGTGCCCACCAAAATTGTTTTCACTAGTTTCAAATTTAAGCATTCAATTGCTTGTAAATTGTTTCTAAAAATTGATAACATAGTGGTTATTGCCACCTAAGTGAGCAAAGAATTTTGCAGCCCCATTCCAAAAGAAACAAACTCTGCCTGTCAATATAACAAAATTTTGTTGGCAGACAGGGGAGGGCACTTAAGCATTATGTAATTATAATTTTTTTCTTAATAACTCATTTGTTTGTAGCCCCTGGCCATCTAAAAAAGTTATGGGTAAAACATGTTCTTATGTAATGTGTGAAAACCAATTATAAAAAAAACAATCAAAGACAGGTGAAAATAATAAGGAAGTTATTGAAAAGGATATGTGTAAGAGTCTTCAGGCTTACCCATACCTGTTTAAAAACTTTCTACCTAGCCACCACACTTATGAAAAATAAATTTTTCATCACTTCACATCCACACTAAAATAATGTAAACCACAAAGTCAGCATTGGGAAAACCAATCCAAAAAACCACACTGATGGAAGCAATTCAATTTTTTTTAAATGCTTACAAATTTTTTTAAACAGCAAAAAAAAGATACCAATTTCAAAATCAATAATACATGTATATATTTATTCAATCATTTAAGTTGAAAGTTTATGAAAACAAAAATGACATGGAGATCAATATATCCATATTTATACTATATACATTCTGTAATAAATAATCACTTCTTCGGTTTAAATATAACCTTTCATAGAAAGGACATCGTAAATGCATTTAGTATGTTACGGCGAAAGTTGACCAATTAGCGAAATGCCAGAGATCCATGGCCAATATTCAATGTGCTGATGCCAGACTGTCCAGTAAGTGGATGCTGTAGATTCCGAATTGATGACATTGTGCACATGGTGGTAAGGACAGGAGACAATAGCATTATTGTATACATTATGCATAGAGTTAATCTACATGCTGAATGATACTTAAAAATTTGACTTAGAGGTGGCACAAGGATGGAAACGGATAACTAAAATCTAATATACAAATTTACAGAAGAAGCCGTAAAATTGATCACCACTTAGGCAAACCATGTCAGTGTCAGAACATGCTTTCTCATCTTAAAAAAAGGAATAGTTTATAAACTTTTGAAATTTAATTTAACTCGCATGCCAGGTAGACCTTAAAAAAAAACAAGATGGCAAATACAAGTTGCTAGGATTATTTGACAAAGTTCATATTATTGTGAGCTTTGAAAAGCAGAAGTTGCTTATCAGCTGCTTTGATTTCTTCACCATTATTTGCACTCCAGGCATATTCAGACAATGGTCGAGACTTTTCATGAACTAAAGGATATGTGGCACATGAACTAGTACAAGGGAAACTGAGGCACAGTCAAAGCCAAGATCAGTCCAACATTCCAACAAGGATTTTTAGAATATGATGACATGCAGACAAATGAATCAACAAATTGAATTTAGTCTCAGATTCACTCAATTCATGGGAAAAAAACAACTTCTTTTCACCAAGAAATTCAGCAGTCACCATGAAAAGCCAAGTTTGGCTGTAATACAAAAGTGTTGAACTGAACTCCTCAAATCTGCCTAGAGAGGTTGTTCATAACTCAGTTGCAGGCTAAAGTCGATGGAGCCATAGTAAGATTCAGAGCAGTTGTCTGACAATAACAAGCAAAAAGATTCTAAAATAATGGCACTACTAAGTGCACAACAAACCAGGGTGTCCACCCAAATCTGGTCCAAAAAAATCCTACCAGCCACCAAAAAATCCTACCATCCAACCGACAATTAAAAGTTATTATTCGGACAAGTAAAAGTATATATTCGACAAGTAAAAATTTAAACTGGCTATATCCGAGTCAGGAAACATCTGTTGAAAAATGCTGCCTATGTCGTCTGAGCTTCGAGCACTTGAGTGGCTAGAAACTAGGTGCATTGTCCACCTAACCTCTGCTTTTAAAGTATATGCAACTTTAAGAGTTGGCTGTTTAGTTGTAGTTGAAGTTGGATTAGATGTAGTTGAAGTGGCAGTCTGATTCAGAGATGATGGAGGTGTAGATGTTGATTTTGTTGCAAAACTAAGCATTGACCTGCTACCACGATGACTTGCACTGGCCCGCATGTGCTTTTGTGAAGACATATGGGTGTTCAAGGCTTTTATGCCCGACAATCCTATAAGGTAAGCTTGACCACAGTACTTGCACTTGAACTATTCACGATTTTCACTTAGTTGTTCAAGCCCCTCAGAGTAAGAAGTGTCTTTTAACCAGTCTGAATTAAAATAACATTTCCCCATGTTGATGGGATTGATAGTGTTTTTTGTAATAATATACAAATTGTCAATATCTGGATAGTGAAGTAAGGAACAAAATTAAACTGACAAAAAGTAAACTAGTCTTAAGATTTTAGTCAAGAATTTGCCTACTGCAGCCTACCCTAAAAAATGTTAGTTAACACACTTTAAATTGTAACCATTTAACTAGACTAGAATCTAGATTTCTATATGTTTAGCACATAATTTTCAACACTGAACAGGACTGATTTTTAATCTATTTAATCATAAAAAATAAGCTTTGATTTGAAACAGAATCTAGATCTAAACCTATTTAAATAGCTGCTTTAATAGTTGTGACTTTGGCATACCGTGACTGTTTAAATATTCTAAAAGAAATTAACTGAACTAGATCTAGATTTTAGACGTGGCTAGGCTAAGCCTAAGGTTTTTTTCGTTTTTAATTTTCACAAAATACTAGATTAGAGAGATCTATTGACTTCAAGCAGACAAAATGGCGACTGCTGCTAAAGCAGCTAAACAATAAGCACAAAAATCGTAGTTAACACTGCTCCCATAAATTTTTTGGAGATATAACAAAATTAAATTAATAACTGGAATGAATCTTCATACTTTTCTTGACGTTTTATGACCGTTTTTAAGAAAATATGTTGATTTATAAAGATACAGGGCCTTGTCAAAGTTTTGAATCGAATGGTCATTTTTTTTCCTCTCTTCCCCTTACTTAGAATCTAGACTAGCTATTTTGCTGTCAAACATAGATCTATATCTGCCTTAACTTAAAAGTATCCCCCATTAAAAACTTTTACAATACTTTAATAGTTGGGGATAGATATCTATTATTTACTCAGATCATGATATATATTTTAACCAAAATCCTAATATGAATATCTAGATCTAGTATATTACACTAATTACTATTACGCGGTTACTAGATCTATACTATGGCTAAGCGTAAGTAATTTCACAAATTCTATCTGTTTCAATCACAGTGCCCCTAATGTTAACAATGCCGTCTTTAACGAGAATTATTTTGTTTAATATCTGTAATTTGTTTGTATAAGTTTAGTTTTCGACTTTTGTTTTAAAACACACATTAAAAAAAAATAAAAACTATAGATATATCTACCTAAAACTAAACCAGGTCAACAACTTACGATTTCCGTACACAGCACACAAAAAATGATATTAATCCAATTATTTAACCATTAAATTTAAATCATTTTCACATGCTTCAGATTGAAATCGTAGAATGTTAAAAAAATGTAGATGACATTAATTAATTCCAAGGTAAAGTCCGTTTAAATCAGAATGTGCACAATATTCACCGTATGCTAGGTAAGATGTTTTAACAATGAAATACAGATAACAATGAATGAGTTTGTGATTGAATGATGAATAAAAATCAAGAAATTCGGCACCATAGGTGGTCGTAGGATGATAATATCGATAAAGGTTTGCTTTAGTTCAGCCTCACAAAGTAACATACAGAATTGTATTACGTTAAATCTCATATCGATATGGACAGGGGACTCTGTCATAGGTAAACAACAGTTTTTATACCGCTGCGAACTATTGGTATTTCCAAACCAAAACAATGTGCAACGTGAGCTTCGTCATTCATTTATTTATATCTTTTATCCGACCGAGGAACGTTTATCCTACCGAGATTTTGTTTATCCGACCGAGGATCGTTTATCCGACCAAAATCCGACTAATCCGACCACAAAATTTTTATCCGACTAAAATCCGACTTTCCGACTTCGGTGGACACCCTGAAATCACTTCAAATTTAAAAAGCTGAAAATTAATTATAATAACAAATTATATGAACAAGTTTGATAATTAAGAACATGTGATATTCATCATTATATTGTGATTATGATAATAAAAATTCAACTCATTATTTACACCCTTATGAAATTAACCGACCTCCATATGCATGTAAGAAACTAGCTTTATTAATTCATCCATAAACAAAGAAAAGATCAGACATTTGCCAGCCACTTCCTCCGTAGATGATTTTAGATGTTGGATGTAACAAATACAAAGCTATGATACCAATAAGAAACATACACTTATATATATATATATGTTGCTTGTATTATATTTTGAAAGCAATCCATAGAATATGAAACTCATTTCTTGCACAGATAAAAACACAATATTTTATCAAACAGATTATTTCCCTTATGTTTTGAGCATTGATCAAATATACAGAATATCTATCAATTAATTGAATTATACAACTCTATGATACAGTTATATACATAGCTATATACATATATATCTGATGTATTTAAGAATAAATACAATATCAATCTTATTGCGCACACATACATGCGCGGACACAAGCACCATTTAATGAAACACTGATTGGAAAATGGACATCAAATTACATCCATCATATTTCAACATATATAATTAATAAGGACATATAAAATACTCCAACATTTGTAAACATCATTCAACATGAGTGGGGCAGTTGACCTACTAAGAAATAGTTTTAAAAGTTTGTTGGAATGAGATTTCTGTCCAGTTTCAGGTGCATTGAAATGTCAATCTTATCAAATAAGTGTATCATTAATTGGGCTAAAACATTTCCCAAAATAATCATGGTAAAAAATAATTCACAAAATGTGTGGTCAAGAAATCTTCAGCACGTTGATGAAAACTCAACGACTGATTTAAGATAAATAATATCAAT
Source organism: Ampullaceana balthica (assembly GCA_944989445.1). Taxonomy (NCBI): domain Eukaryota; kingdom Metazoa; phylum Mollusca; class Gastropoda; family Lymnaeidae; genus Ampullaceana; species Ampullaceana balthica. Next base: position 187,887 of record CALYLW010001057.1, on the reverse strand, counting down.
TAATCCATTAATACATATATACAGTTCTATGGTACATCATAATGTAATAATTATACAAGGTCCTATATAAACAGTTTTCATCATTCCAACAATATACATGTATATTTAAAAGCTATGATACAGTTATAACTATTTTATACAAATGTGCACTCTAGTTGGCTGCTGACAGGAAATTCATCAGCAGATTATGAAATACCTAGGCAATATCAATTAATCTATTAATACATATATACAGTTCTATGGTGACTATAATTTAGTAACTATATAAGGTCATATATAAACAGTTTTCATCATTCCATCAATATAAATATAAAGCTATCATACAGTTATAACTATTTTATACAAAAGTGCACTCTTGTTGGCTGCTGACAAGAAATTCATCAGCAGATTATAAAATACCTAGGTTTATCAATTTTACATTTAATTTCAAATGATCACTTGTTGGAATGTCCTGGCAAGACTATGTCACAAACATTGAGGTGCTATAGGGGGCAAAAATCAAAAGTCTCTCTCCCCACTGCCCATGGAGAGGGGACTACAAAGTTAAACTGAAAACTCACAATGTGAATATTCTCTCATAAACACTTTTTTAATACACAAATAATTAGTCCTCTTTAGGATCACAAAAAATATAAGGGCGCTGTCTTATTGTTTATACTTGAAAAGCTCAAGTTCCGCTCTCATGACGAGAGTTAAGAGCCTCTGATGTCAATCGGAGCTTAAATTAATACATGTATTATTATGTTTATTTAAGCTTATGCACATTACACAAGTTTTAAATTTTAAAATTGTATTTTTTACAATCAAACTGAAAATATTATTTTACTTTGGATATAGATTCGTGCAGCTACACTAAAATAAAAATATCTTCATACAATATTGGTGCACATGTTGCTTATCTTAAGAATTACAGGTATTAATATTATTGGACACTGTACTAATATCACTAGACACTCCTGTGGGTAAACAGTCAAATCAAGAATTAGTAGATGGCTTTTGATGACTGAGCTGCTCCTGGAATGCAAATAAAGATACGATAAAAATAAAACTCCAGCTGATTAACAACAACATAAAAAACAGTTAAATTAAATGCAGAATTACATTGTAATTTACTTAATTTATGTTTTTTATCTGGTTTTAAATGACAAAGGAAGTTATACAAAGATTTAAGGGAAACAATTTTATAAACAAAGCATAAATTACAATTTTAAACATTTAATGTCAGATCAAAACATGTCACCAGAGTGGATGGGTGTTAAGGGACATGAGTTGACATTGCGTACTTAAAAATCATAGAGTTATTGGCTCTGTAATTTTGGTTACACTTATATCTGGACTTGTAAAAGTAAGGTGGTAACCAATGTTCCCTTTAAGCGGCACAGATATCTGACCAATGCCATGCAGCAGTTTAGACTGACAGCGCAGCAAATGTTGTAAGATATTGCACAAAAAATTAATGCTGTGCAACTTTGCTCATGAATTTTTTTTTCTTACTTTGCACACGGATTATTAACATCTCTTTATTTATCTTTTATTCTCAAGTCTAAGCATGTGGAAGTCCATTATTCATTTACTTTCATTTCGCTTGACAACAGGAACTCAATAATGATTTTTAGAACTTGTATTTCTATTGTGGCTCTAAACAAATTTCTATACATCTGAAATATTTCTTTCTTTCAAAGATCATCAACAAAAATTTAAATATTTTTTTTAAAAAGAAAAACTTAATGTTTGAAGTAAAAAGGAAGAATTCTGTTTGACCTACCTGGAGCTTTATTAATTCATCCTTAAGTTCTTTGTTCTTCCTGTTGAGTCTCTCCACCTGCTTCTCATACTGACGTACCATAAGTCTTTCAGCCAATCCACCGGAATAACCAATCTTTGATTGTTGGATTTCCCTTTGCAGCTGTTTAACCTCATTCTGACAAAGAGGAGATAATTGTGTTAATTTATCAACAAAGTACACGGCTTGTGATTCTTTTACACTGGGGATTTAAGTTTAATTTTTAAGATATCCCTACAGCTTACAAGAAAGAATAAAAATGGTTGGAAAAATAAATCAATAATCAATGCAAGCGGAATAAGTAGAAAAATAGACAGGTGATTCAAAATCTAATGGGTGATTAATTTGTGTGGAAAAAGTTAGATGTGGTGTTCCCCAAAGTAAATGTTAGAGGGGGGTGGGGGGGGAACCCCAATAGCAGACTCTTTAAGGCATACCAATTTATATAATGCAATACTATACCAGCTGTCATGTCCTTCAGGATATGTTTCCTTCCCAAGCTATGTCAATTTACACTACCTAGAAAGACTAAGCTGATCATAATTTGTCATTAATTTTATGATTTAGACAGTTTTACCTGAAGTTTTAGATTTTCCTCCTTTAGCTTTTTTTCCAGCTCCGTCGGAACAGCAGAAATGTTTGTATTCTGGGGGAAAAAATTACAGAACTTGACATCATGTAAAATGTTATGGAAGTGGTGTGTGTGTAGAACTTGACATCATGTAAAATGTTATGGAAGTGGTGTGTGTGCAGAACTTGACATCATGTAAAATGTTATGGAAGTGGTGTGTGTGTAGAACTTGACATCATGTAAAATGTTATGGAAGTGGTGTGTGTGCAGAACTTGACATCATGTAAAATGTTATGGAAGTGGTGTGTGCAGAACTTGACATCATGTAAAATGTTATGGAAGTGGTGTGTGCAGAACTTGACATCATGTAAAATGTTATGGAAGTGGTGTGTGAAGAACTTGACATCATGTAAAATATTATGGAAGTGATGTGTGTGTGTAGAACTTGACATCATGTAAAATGTTATGGAAGTGGTGTGTGTGAAGAACTTGACATCATGTAAAATGTTATAGAAGTGTTGTGAGTAGAACTTGACATCATGTAAAATGTTATGGAAGTGGTGTGTGTGTCTCTCCTTATTTATTGATTTTTTTTAAATGACATTTTTTTTATTATTAAAGCTTAATTCTTGCATAACCCAATAAATGAATACATCCTTTATTAACCTTCCTTGCAGGAGCTTTCTTGTTTGGCTTTTAGTGGATTGTAATTAAATGTGAGCTGGAACAGCCTCTGAATGAAAACTACTAAAGTCGTTGAAAATTACGGTGAATACAACTTTTAAAATACTGATAAACACAACAGTAATCTCTACCTGGCGTTCTTTTAGTACCGGTACTCCAGGAGGTTTGATATAATTCAAGTCTAGGTCAATATCTAATTTGCCTGCCTCTGGTTTATTTTCCTGCTCGGACTGTAGTCTGCCTTGTAGCTTTGCAATTTGGTCCTGCAAATATTTATATAAAAATAAAGATTGCTTGGGAAAATGGATGAAAACAATAAAAATTTCAGAAAAATTTATATTTTAAAAGTATTTTTTTTGTTGAAAAGTTGAAATCTGATATCTCAGTTTAATTTCAATGATTTTTGACATCAGCGACATCTAACTGGTAAGATACTAATGAAGGAAATAAGAGGGGGGAATGCTAAGAAAACAGATATAATGACATAAACTCCATAATTGTTCATATTTTATGAGCCTTTAGCTAAGCTGAGCAGCTATTGGTGTGACTTGATTTAAATTAATATAGGCTATTTTTAGAGTTTTTACAAATATGAGTTCTTACATCTTGTTCTTTTGTTTTCTTCTTCAGATTTGCTAGCTCTTCAAACGTTTCTGCATACTCTATCATGAATCTTGTTCTAAAAGAGTCTACTGTCCACTGATTTATTTTGGGTTGAACAACTGTAGTTAAATCAAAATATATTTAATAAGTCTTAAAAATCTATATATTTTTTTGTAACTTAAACAAAATGTACACAATAAAACAGAGAAATAAGACGACCAGCTTTTATAATTGATTAGCAAAACTGGAAAATAACTGGAGCATGATCAATAGCTTTTCAGAAGGAAATAATTTTTACAGTATTTCTTTAAAAAAAACATATTTCCAACTTACATGTTTCTTCATGTCCCTTTTCTCTTAGTGCCATCTGCTGTTTTTTAATTGTGTCTGTATAATAGTCCCTTTCTTTGCAAAAATCTTTATTTCTGAAATTAAATAGTAAAAATTGGTTGAAAAGTTTGATATTTGGTCTTGGTTAAAGATCATTCTCTTTTGTAAAGAAAACTGCCTTCTAAATTTTCACATGAACATTTTTTAAAATTAAAAATTTAAATTTATAAAACAATTAATTCTTTTTGGTACAAGTATTACAACTGTAATTAGATCTACATCAGGTTAAATGGAAAATCAACTTACAATTTTGCTACTTCTTTTTTTAAGCTGTTAATCTCTAACTCAAGCTGCAGGACCTGATCTGTAAATGGGTTTTAAAAAAGAAATAGACAGAAAACATATACAGTAATAGCCTCAGAAGAGAGCATCTGTTATTTAATTGACTCCTGGCTATGGGATGCTATAGAAATAGCCTAAGCACACATAAAATAGATAACACTATATATATATAACAAACCCAGATAACATTACCAAGGTTATTAATTCAGTGTGTGTACATAAAACTTTGTTTTAAGAAATTTAAATATTGATCAAATAAATATGTAGTGTAAAATGATGTAAGGAAAATAAAATATTAATAGATAGGGTGTGCAACATATTAATAGATAGGGTGTGCAACATATTAATAGATAGGGTGTGCAACATATTAATAGATAGGGTGTGCAACATATTAATAGATAGGGTGTGCAACATATTAATAGATAGGGTGTGCAACATATTAATAGATAGGGTGTGCAACATATTAATAGATAGGGTGTGCAACATATAAATAGATAGAGTGTGCAATATATTAATAGATAGGGTGTGCAACATATTAATAGATAGGGTGTGCAACATATTAATAGATAGGGTGTGCAACATATTAATAGATAGGGTGCGCAACATATTAATAGATAGGGTGTGCAACATATTAATAGATAGGTTGTGCAATATATTAATAGATAGGGTGTGCAACATATTAATAGATAGGGTGTGCAACATTTGTGAAGTGGTGTGAGTTTAGGAGTGGGGGAATCACTATTTAGAATTCACATAAAGTTGTTGCTTTTTTTTTATTACTTAAATACATATTTTGTTACTTAACCTAAGGATATGAAAAGTTCTCGCAAAAGTTGGTTGTTGGATATAATGTTGGGCTTCCTGGGTTTTGAATAAAATCCCCTTAGGAATGTCTATAACTGAACAAGGTACATACAATACTAACCTGAACTTGTTCCCTCCAGCTGGGCCCTTCTGTATGTCTCATCTGTCTGCTGTGAGAGATTAACAAAAAAATTTCAGTCACTCATGTCAACTGATCCCTGTGCACAGCTGTTTTTAAATATGAAGAAAATCTTTGCTGCAGACACTTTTTTTAAATCCTACCTACACAAACCTTACCAACAGAGTCAGATAAGTGGTTGATAGGTTTACATATAAAACACATTCACATACGTGGTTGATAGGTCTATGTATAAAACAGAGTCACATAAGTGGTTGATAGGTTTACATATAAAACACAGTCACATACGTGGTTGATAGGTCTATGTATAAAACAGAGTCACATAAGTGGTTGATAGGTTTACATATAAAACACAGTCACATACATGGTTGATAGGTCTATGTATAAAACAGAGTCACATAAGTGGTTGATAGGTCTATGTATAAAACACAGTCACATAAGTGGTTGATAGGTCTATGTATAAAACACAGTCACATAAGTGGTTGATAGGTTTACGTATAAAACACAGTCACATAAGTGGTTGATAGGTCTATGTATAAAACACAGTCACATAAGTGGTTGATAGGTCTATGTATAAAACACAGTCACATAAGTGGTTGATAGGTCTATGTATAAAACACAGTCACATAAGTGGTTGATAGGTCTATGTATAAAACACAGTCACATAAGTGGTTGATAGGTCTATGTATAAAACACACTCACATAAGTGGTTGATAGGTCTACGTATAAAACACAGTCACATAAGTGGTTGATAGGTCTATGTATAAAACACAGTCACATAAGTGGTTGATAGGTCTATGTATAAAACACAGTCACATAAGTGGTTGATAGGTTTAAATATAAAACAGTCACATAAGTGGTTGATAGGTTTACGTATAAAACACAGTCACATAAGAGGTTGATAGGTTTACATATAAAACACAGTCACATAAGTGGTTGATAGGTTTACATATAAAACACAGTCACATAAGTGGTTGATAGGTCTATGTATAAAACAGAGTCACATAAGAGGTTGATAGGTTTACATATAAAACACAGTCACATAAGTGGTTGATAGGTTTACATATAAAACACAGTCACATAAGTGGTTGATAGGTCTATGTATAAAACAGAGTCACATAAGAGGTTGATAGGTTTACATATAAAACACAGTCACATAAGTGGTTGATAGGTTTATGTATAAAACACAGTCACATAAGTGATTGATAGGTTTACATATAAAACACAGTCACATAAGTGGTTGATAGGTCTATGTATAAAACAGAGTCACATAAGAGGTTGATAGGTTTACATATAAAACACAGTCACATAAGTGGTTGATAGGTTTATGTATAAAACACAGTCACATAAGTGATTGATAGGTTTACATATAAAACACAGTCACATAAGTGGTTGATAGGTTTACATATAAAACACAGTCACATAAGTGGTTGATAGGTTTATGTATAAAACACAGTCACATAAGTGATTGATAGGTTTACATATAAAACACAGTCACATAAGTGGTTGATAGGTTTACATATAAAACACAGTCACATAAGTGGTTGATAGGTTTATGTATAAAACACAGTCACATAAGTGATTGATAGGTTTACATATAAAACACAGTCACATAAGTGGTTCATAGGTTTACATATAAAACACAGTCACATAAGTGATTGATAGGTTTACATATAAAACACAGTCACATAAGTGGTTGATAGGTTTATGTATAAAACACAGTCACATAAGTGGTTGATAGGTTTATGTATAAAACACAGTCACATAAGTGATTGATAGGTTTACATATAAAACACAGTCACATAAGTGGTTGATAGGTTTACATATAAAACACAGTCACATAAGTGGTTGATAGGTTTACATATAAAACACAGTCACATAAGTGGTTGATAGGTTTACATATAAAACACAGTCACATAAGTGGTTGATAGGTTTACATATAAAACACAGTCACATAAGTGGTTGATCGGTCTATGTATAAAACACAGTCACATAAGAGGTTGATAGGTTTACATATAAAACACAGTCACATAAGTGGTTGATAGGTTTACATATAAAACACAGTCACATAAGTGGTTGATAGGTTTATGTATAAAACACAGTCACATAAGTGGTTGATAGGTTTACATATAAAACACAGTCACATAAGTGGTTGATAGGTTTACATATAAAACACAGTCACATAAGTGGTTGATAGGTTTATGTATAAAACACAGTCACATAAGTGGTTGATAGGTTTACATATAAAACACAGTCACATAAGTGGTTGATAGGTTTACATATAAAACACAGTCACATAAGTGGTTGATAGGTTTACATATAAAACACAGTCACATAAGTGGTTGATAGGTCTATGTATAAAACACAGTCACATAAGTGGTTGATAGGTCTATGTATAAAACACAGTCACATAAGAGGTTGATAGGTTTACATATAAAACACAGTCACATAAGTGGTTGATAGGTCTATGTATAAAACACAGTCACATAAGAGGTTGATAGGTTTACATATAAAACACAGTCACATAAGTGGTTGATAGGTTTATGTATAAAACACAGTCACATAAGTGGTTGATAGGTCTATGTATAAAACACATTCACATAAGTGGTTGATAGGTTTACATATAAAACACAGTCACATAAGAGGTTGATAGGTTTACATATAAAACACAGTCACATAAGTGGTTGATAGGTTTATGTATAAAACACAGTCACATAAGTGGTTGATAGGTCTATGTATAAAACACAGTCACATAAGAGGTTGATAGGTTTACGTATAAAACACAGTCACATAAGTGGCTGATAGGTTTACATATAAAACAGCCACATAAGTGGTTGATAGGTTTACGTATAAAACACAGTCACATAAGTAGTTGATAGGTTTACGTATAAAATAGTCACATACGTGGTTGATAGGTCTACGTATAAAACCTGGCAATTCAACTGAAAGCTCCTAATAACCTTCCCTTTATTTAACATGATATACATCGTGAGAATGGTGACGGGTAACCGGTTTATATTAAAAACACCTGTCTTATGACTAAAACAAGTGATACTGCTCTATGTATGATATAACTTTACACTTTCAAATTTTTAAGGTGGTGATAATTACACATAAAAAAGACTAGAAGTCGTCATTATCTTCAAGTTAAGTTCAGGTTTTTTAGAGCACTTCACAACAGATCCTGTTGGCTTCTCAGCTGCCACAAGCTTTGTTTTCAGGATGATTGTAATGACGCACGGTAGGTAAAAACACAGAAGGTAATGCATTGACCAATGCAGAACATTCAATGTAAAGAGATATCACTTGCCCTTTATAATAATACCATGTGTGTAACAGAATGGAAATAAAATGATTTTTTTGAGCGTAGGTCAAGACATGCGAAACCTGAAAAAAAAATTACAGCGCCATATTCCCAAGAGTGTACATTAGAAGTGTCCATTAGGTACAGAACTATTTTTAAATTTCATTTTTTAAGAAAATGGAGGAGTGACATCAGGTGGGCAATGACAATAACTGCCAAACATTTGTGTCCTACATATTAAGGTCATCAAGATTTGCTAAAATGCTCCTTGAAAATCTGGTTGTCAAAACCACAATTTTTTAAATTGCAAATAGACCCTTTATTCATGAAAAATTTAAGTCGTACCTGCAGGTTTAGATTTTCTTGGTGTGGCCTTTTCTCTATCTCAGTGTGAGAAACCTTTGAATGGCTTGAAATCTAGCAGAAAAATGTAACGGTATAAAGTTGTTCAACTTTTTATCAAGTTTTTTTTTCTTTAAATTATTTTAAACCAACAAATTTTAATGTTCTTATTGCCCTTTGAATGAATAATGCAAAACATTTCAAATTGCTTTTTAGAGGTTATTTCTAGTGCCACCCATAGGTGGGCTTGCAAATGAATTTGGTTTCCCTTTAAGCTGCACGGCTTCGCAGATATCTGGCCGTCGTTGCACAGCAGTTTAGAATTACCACGCACCAAATTTTGTAAAATATTGCACAAAAAATGGATGCCTGTGCAACTCTGCACACGATAAGTTTTTACTTTGCACATGGACCAACAAACGTTAGAGGGAACATTGGTTGGGTGCTGAAGTGATTAAAAATTGTGAATAACTTGTCTGTGATTTATAACTACTAATAAACACAAAACTAATGTTCACCTGACTCTCCTCGAGAACCAGTTGGCCAAGTGGTCGAGCACAATTCAGGTCTGGTTCAATTTTGTCCAATTCTTTTTCATTTTCATTTTCTGTCAGTTGCCTGATCTGTTCTTCTAAATTTTTTATTTTTTCCTGAAGATTTTATTGGTTTTAAAATGATTAACCAAAGGGGAAATTTTTTTAATATTTCTAAAAAAACTTATAACTGAATGACAACTTCCTAAAAAAATTTAAATCTTATTCATTAAGTGTTTTCAATTTGTAAAAAAAAAGCTCTTTTATTATGTTATTTGAACAATTGAAAAATGTTGATTGTTAACTAACATCAAGTTAATCAAATGTTGTGGTTGTGATATGTACGTATTACATTGAATGCATTGACTATAATGTGTGTGTATAACTATTTTTATGTGAAGCACTGTGAGCCCAGCCCCTTGCTGGGGTACAGCACTTCATAAATCATCAAATTATTATTATTATCATTATTAAATTAAGAATGCAATGATGAAAAGCAACACGATTAGATTAAAAATAATAGAATACATAAGAGTTTTTACAACTATGAGTGCTCTCACCTCTTGTTCTTTAGTCTTCCCCTGCAGATATTGCAGCTCTTCAAACTTTTCTGCGTTCTCCATCATGAATCTTGTCCTGAAAGAATCTATAGTCCACTGATTCAATTTGGGTTGAGAGGCTGGAACTAAATCTATTAGAAATAAAATAATTCACTCAACTAAATGTAGTTTTTAAACATAAAAAATTATGCAGAAAGAAGTAGAGAAGTTAGGTGAGTAGCTTTTATATTAAGAGGGTGTTGTTTAATTAATCCGAATGGGGTATTAGAGTAGTATGATGATAAAGAGGGTTTTTAAAAAATAAGAAGGAAAATATTTTTAAGAGTTCTTAAGGATAAAATTTAACCTATTTCCAACTTACATGTTTCTTCTCCACTTCCCTTCTCTCTCAGCGCCACCTGCTGCTTTTTGATAGTCTCTGTGTAGTAGTCTCTCTCCTTGGAGAAATCTTTATTTCTGAAATTAAAAGTAATAACTAACATTTTGAAACAGTCCTCTTTAGTAACAGCTTCTCAGTAAAATATAATGTTCTTTTGTATACAACTACTGCTGTGTGAGACTTCAATTTAAATGTGAGTTCCATATGCCAGAATATTTTTATTACAAATTAAAGATGAAAATACATTTTTTTTAATATACAAATATTACATCTGTAATTAGATCTACCCATGTTAATTAAAAATCCACTTACAGTTTTTCGTATTCTTTATTTAATCTCTTGATTTCAAACTCAAGCTGCTGAAGCTGACCTGAAAATGGGTTTTAAACACGTAATTAATTCAATAATACATAAAATCAAAAGGAAGGAAGGTGACTGACTGACTGACCCCCTCTCGCTGAATGTTCTATAAATAACCAAAACAGGTTCTGGATGACATATGATAAAGATAAAGATAAAATTCAAAACCAGAGATAAAATTTCCTGATCTATATTGAAAAAGAAATTCTTAAAATTAACAGAAACACTGTTAGTGCACTCTTTTGTGTAATTAAGAGCATACAAACATACATACAGAGAAAGAGAGAAAGAATAGATTATATGGATAGATAAACTATTTTTGTTATAACAAAATTTACATAATAAAATAACATACATGTATCTTGTTTAAAAGGATGTTTTAGATTCCAAAACTTTGAAAAATTTGTGCTGTGGTGTACATTTAGCGGAGAGGATGAAAATTACCCCCAACTGTTAGGCAGGTTATATATATATATATGGACTCAGTATGGAGTCATGTCTCTAATTTTAGTATAAAATTACCCACAAATGTTAGGCAGGTTATATATATATATATATATATATATATATGGACTGAGTATCGCATCCATATGTCAGTACAGGGATTACACAAGAGTTGAATAGCCTAAGTTTTATATGTTTGCTAAGTGTCTTTTATCTCCAAATATTTGTAAGTTTGTTAAAAAGCTGGAAATCCACTCAAGCTATAGAAAAGAAATGTGTTGCCTTTGATAACAAATGCCTCCGAAAGATTTTGAATATAAAATGGAGTGATTTTAAATCAAATGAAACAATAAGAGAAAAAACCAACCAAGAATATGTGTAAACTTTTATAAGGAGAATACGTTGGAATTATATCGGTCATGTACTTTGAATGGACTCCCCGTCAGGCCTTCATATGGACACCAAAAGGCAAAAGAAAACAAGGAAGACCAAAGGAAACCCTACGTAGAACAATCAAAAGAGAAAGCCCAACCATGGGTTTAAGAAATAATCAAGAACTAATACAATTGGTGACGGATCGTCGTATATGGAAATCCATGACTTCTGCCCTATGTGCCATCTTCGGCCCGAGAGGAACTAACTGAGTATGGAGTCATGTCTCTAATTTTGGTATAAAATTACCCACAACTGTAAGGCAGGTTATATATATATGGGCTCAGTAAGGAGTCATGTCTCTAGTTTTGGTATAAAATTACCCACAACTGTAAGGCAGGTTATATATATATGGGCTCAGTAAGGAGTCATGTCTCTAATTTTGGTATAAAAATTACCCACAACTGTAAGGCAGGTTATATATATATGGGCTCAGTAAGGAGTCATGTCTCTAGTTTTGGTATAAAATTACCCACAACTGTAAGGCAGGTTATATATATATGGGCTCAGTAAGGAGTCATGTCTCTAATTTTTGTATAAAAGTAAAGAGGATTTTAGGTTGTCTACTAATGACCAATGTACATAAAATACTAACCTGATTGGGACTCTATTTGAGCCTTGAGTTCACATGTCTCTGCAGGCACTTTCTCAGCTTCCTATATTGAGTTATATTTAAGCAAAAGTTACAAACAAATTACAATATTTTGATGTGCAGTGCTCCCTAAGAATAATTCACATAATGTCCAAAAAAAATTGACATAATTTTGTTACTTAATAGTAAAATTTGACTAGAAAAGAATGTCTAGTCCGAAGTAGTGATAAGCAAAAATAGGGTCACATATTTTAGGATGGACATGAAATCAGAACATTGAAAAGGGAGATTGTAAACTGTAATGTCTGCTTCAAGGCTTAATTAGAAAATTAGAACACAAATACACTTAAAAAATTGTTATTTTTACCTCTGCTCTCATATTTGCTTCCTCAAGCATCCTCTTCCCTTTTTCGATTATATTTGCAAGATTTGTTAACCTTTCAGAGGATTCCTCAGCTTCTTCAATCTTCATCTCAAGCTCCTCCACTAGCTCTGCCTCTTTCTCTTCCCTGTCAAGTTTACAATTGCTAAGTTAATGCATGATGCAAAATAGATCAAAGCTAATGATTTAGCAAAAGAGTGCAGGTTCATCAGACATAGTTTGGTTTGAATTTCTGGAGTTAATGTCATATAGCCATTTGTTAATGGGAGTTGATCTCAACTTTACACCAAGACACAAGAAAGTTTAACACATTTAAACACTGTACCCAAAAATATATTTTAATTAGCTTCAACCCATGAATCTTTAGAATTTTTAAAATAAATATTTTCAGGTTTTTTTTAGATAAAACATTCTATGTCTAGCCAATGTTTTGAAGAATACAAGTTTTTAAACTTTACAATCACTGCAGGGGAAGTGAAATAAATCAATGCAAGGAGTTAGAACTACACTACAGTCTACGTTATTTAATATACAATATATATTCTTAAAACATTAAAGAGATGTGCTTGCATTTAAATATACCAGGATGATATTTACTATTGGCATGCTCAATAAAATCTATATTCCTGAAACCATTAACATTTTCCATTCATTCACTTAGTCCACACCGTTCTGTGTCAAGACCACAACCAAAGTATGCCACACCGTTCTGTGTGAAGACCACAACTGAAGTATGCCACACTGTTCTGTGTCAAGACCACAACCAAAGTATGCCACACCGTTCTGTGTCAAGACCACAACCAAAGTATGCCACACCGTTCTGTGTCAAGACCACAACCAAAGTATGCAACACTGTTCTGTGTCAAGACCACAACCAAAGTATGCCACACCGTTCTGTGTCAAGACCACAACCAAAGTATGCCACACTGTTCTGTGTCAAGACCACAACTGAAGTATGCCACACCGTTCTGTGTCAAGACCACAACCGAAGTATGCCACACCGTTCTGTGTAAAGACCACAACCAAAGTATACCACACCGTTCTGTGTCAAGACCACAACCAAAGTATGCCACACCGTTCTGTGTCAAGACCACAACGGAAGTATGCCACACCGTTCTGTGTCAAGACCACAACCGAAGTATGCCACACCGTTCTGTGTCAAGACCACAACCGAAGTATGCCACACCGTTCTGTGTCAAGACCACAACCAAAGTATGCCACACCGTTCTGTGTCAAGACCACAACCAAAGTATGCAACACTGTTCTGTGTCAAGACCACAACCAAAGTATGCCACACCGTTCTGTGTCAAGACCAAAACCAAAGTATGCCACACCGTTCTGTGTCAAGACCACAACCAAAGTATGCCACACTGTTCTGTGTCAAGACCACAACTGAAGTATGCCACACCATTCTGTGTCAACACCACAACCAAAGTATGCCACAATGTTCTGTGTCAAGACCACAACCAAAGTATGCCACACCGTTCTGTGTCAAGACCACAACCAAAGTATGCCACACTGTTCTGTGTCAAGACCACAATCAAAGTATGACACATTGTTCTGTGTCAAGACCACAACCAAAGGATGCCACACTGTTCTGTGTCAAGACCACAACCAAAGTATGCCACACTGTTCTGTGTCAAGACCACAACCAAAGTATGCAACACTGTTCTGTGTCAAGACCACAACCAAAGTATGCAACACTGTTCTGTGTCAAGACCACAACCAAAGTATGCAACACTGTTCTGTGTCAAGACCACAACCAAAGTATGCAACACTGTTCTGTGTCAAGACCACAACCAAAGTATGCAACACTGTTCTGTGTCAAGACCACAACCAAAGTATGCCCCTCTTTTCTCTAAAGACAGTTAGTGTTCAAGACTGAATGCAAGAGATAAAATAAGTTTTTTTAAAATATTTTTCAACAAATGAAAATTACCTGTTTGGAATTAACATAATATTCTCGTAATTCTCAGGACTGTTTGATATATTTATTTTAGAAATTTAAATCTAGGGACTATAATGCACGGACTAATTGGTGTTTTCTGGAGTCTATCATATTGCATAATTTTGCAGGTGGATCTCAGCAAAGTGGAAAGAACGTGGGTGTCAGTGTCTAAGGATAGAGTTATATGTTGACAAGTGTGTGAGCAAAGAGAGGGAGGTATGAAAGAGATGTATTGCTGAATAACAAACAAAAACTTTTATAGTATCAAAATAATTTTCTACTCACTTTTTACTCAGTTCTTTCTTAAGCTTGTAATTCTCCTGATGAACAACTTCAAGTTCAACTTGAAGTTGAGCAAATGTGATCTTTAGCTCTGTTGCTGAGTCTGTTCAAAGAAAAGATTCAAATAACACAATTTTTTATGTTCAATAATCCATTTATTAATTTAATTGAAATCTTTGTGATTTAAATGAATATTACAACAAAAAATGACACATAACAATTTTGAAGAATTTTAAACAAGTAATAAACCATATTTTAAAATCAGGGCCAAAATGAAAAGGTTTACACAAAATGTGGGTGTTTTTTTGGAGGACGGGACGGGAGTGGCATAAATGAATAAAATACATGATACACAAATGATTTTGTGAGTTTAAAATAATAAATTTAAAGTTTTCAAAATGTACAAATACATATGTGTAATTGTTTTGGAAACTGCCTTGATTAGTACAAATAAATAAACAAATGCATTTATTTAAATTGACATCCTATATTACAGACAACCTGTGGACAACTTATTAGGTAGATAACAAACTGACACCTTTAATAAGCAGAAAACTAAGAAAAATAAAATGTGTGGAAGTCTATAACGAGAAAAAATATGAAAACATATTACAATGATAGAAATAGTGTGTTGTCACCAGTCCTTAATTCAGGTAATAACTGGAGTGCCTTTTAATATATAGCTTTTTGACAACTGATCAATATAGAAGCAATACTGACCTGAGAGAGTTAAAACTTTGTCCTCAAGTTGTTGGTTTATTTGAAATAAATTTGAAGAATTTGCTTCAGCCTCCTGTTATGGGTTATAGAATATTCTAGTTAAAAATTACACAAATATAGATATACTTTTAATGCTTAATTATAGCCAAAAGTGTACTCTAACTCTAAAAAACAAATGGTGAATACTGACTTCACTCTACCTAAAAAATTGGTGCAATTCAAAACAAAAAAAAATTGGGGTGAGGGGGGGGGGTGTTGAAATAAGACATGAGGTCAAAACATTTAACTAGGTTTGTATTCTTTATTTGGAAAATTTGGCTGGTGAAGTATTCCCGGACAGAGGAACTGGTCAGCAAAAATTGAGTAACATTTTATGATGGACATGAAATCAGAAATATGAAAGAGGAGATTATAAACTTTAC
Organism: Ampullaceana balthica; assembly: GCA_944989445.1. Taxonomy (NCBI): domain Eukaryota; kingdom Metazoa; phylum Mollusca; class Gastropoda; family Lymnaeidae; genus Ampullaceana; species Ampullaceana balthica. Next base: position 171,931 of record CALYLW010001057.1, on the reverse strand, counting down.
TCTCTGCTACAAGGCTTTATTTCTGGTAAGTCAAATGTTTTTAAAGCTCTTTTGTGAATCCTATTATGGGCCAAAAAATATTTTTATAAAATTAATTCAGATTTTACTGTCAGATTGAATTATTAAAACGGTGTAAAGATTCCGTTTTTCACTTGAATTGTAACATGCAGCCGTTTGACTAGGATAAATAAAACCAAATGGTGAAATTTGTGTAGTGTAATGAACTGAGGGTAGAGAATTTATCAGCTGAGACATAAGCAGACTTCTATAAAAATTACAACACAAATGCACTTTAAAAGTAGTTATTTTTACCTCTGCTCTCATATTTGCTTCCTCAAGCATCCTCTTCCCTTTTTCGATGATATTTTCAAGATTTGTTAACCTTTCAGAGGATTCCTCAGCTTCTTCAATCTTCATCTCAAGCTCCTCCACTAGCTCTGCCTCTTTCTCTTCCCTGTCAAGTTTACAATTGCTAAGTTAATGCATGATGCAACATAGATCAAAGCTAATGATTTAGCAAAAGAGTGCGGGTTCATCAGACATAGTTTGGTTTGAATTTCTGGAGTTAATGTCATATAGCCATTTGTTAATGGGAGTTGATCTCAACTTTACACCAAGACACAAGAAAGTTTAACACATTTAAACACTGTACCCAAAAATATTATTTAATTAGCTTCAACCCATGAATCTTTAGAATTTTTAAAATAAATATTTTCAGGGTGTTTTAGATAAAACATTCTATGTCTAGCCAATTTTTTGAAGAATACAAGTTTTTAAACTTTACAATCACTGCAGAGGAAGTGAAATAAATCCATGCAAGGAGTTAGAACTACACTTCAGTCTACATTATTTAATATACATGTACAATATATATTCTTGAAAATGAAAGAGATGTGCTTGCATTGAAATATAACAGGATGATCTTTACTAAGGTCATTCTCTTAACAAAAACAATATTCGTGAAAGCAGCATTAACATTTTTCATTCATTCACTTAGTCCACACCGCTCTGTGTCAAGACCACAACCAAAGTATGCCACTCTTTTCTCTAAAGACAGTTATTGTTCAAGACTGAATGCAAGAGGTAAAATAAGTTTTTTTAAATATTTAACAACAAATGAAAATTACCTGTTTGGAATTAACAAATTATTCTCGTAATTCTTAGTAATGTTTGATATATTTATTTTAGAAATTTAAATCTAGGGATTATAATGCATGGAATAATTGGTATTTTCTGGAGTCAATCATATTGCATAATTTTGCAGGTGGATCTCAGCAAAGTGGAAAGAACGTGGGTGTCAGTGTCTAAGGATCGAGTTATATGTTGACAAGTGTGTGAGCAAATAGAGGGAAGTATGAAAGAGATGTATTGCTGAATAACAAACAAAAACTTTAATATTATAATTTTAATTTTCTACTCACTTTTTACTCAGCTCTTCCTTAAGCTTGTCATTCTCCTGATGAACAACTTCAAGTTCAATTTTAATTTGATCCAATGTGATCTTTAGCTCTGTTGCTGAGTCTGTTCAAAGAAAAGATTCAATTAACACAATTTTGTTATGTACAAAAATTCCTTTATTAATTTAATTGAAATCTTTGTGATTTAAATGCATATTACAACATAAATGTGACATAATGATTTTGAAGAATTTTACACAATTAATAAACCATATTTTAAAATCAGTGCCAAAATGAAAAGCCAGTCTAAGGTTTACACAAAATGTGGGTGTTTTTTTTGGAGGACGGGACGGGAGTGGCATATATGAATATAATACATGATACACAAATGATTTTGTGAGTTTAAAATAATAAATTTAAAGTTTTCAAAATATACAAATGCATATATGTAATTGTTTTGGAAACTGCCTTCATTAGTACAAATAAATAAACAAATGCATTTACATTTGTATTTTAATTTACATCCTATATTACAGACAACCTATCGAAAACTTATTAGGTAGATAACAAACTGACACCTTTAATAAGCAGAAAACTAAGAAAAATAAAATGTATGGGAGTCTATAACGAGAAAAAATATGAAAACATATTACAATGATAGAAAGAGTGTTACTTTAATTCAGTTAATAACTGGAGTGCCTTTTAATATATAGCTTTTTGACAACTGATCAAATAAGAAACAATACTGACCTGAGAGAGTTAAAACTTTGTCCTCAAGTTGTTGGTTTATTTGAAATAAATTTGAAGAATTTGCTTCAGCCTCCTGTGATGGGTTATAGAATATTCTAGTTAAAAATTACTAAAAATATAGACATACTTTTAATGCTCAATTATAGCTAAAAGTGTACCCTAACTCTAAAGGAAAAATTGTGAATACTGACTTGACTTTACTTGAAAAATTGGTGCAACTCAAGAATTTTTTTTTGGAGTGGTGGTGGTGGGGGGGGGTGTGGTGGTGGGGGTGGGGGGGGGGTTGGTGGGGGGTAAATAAGTCATGAAGTCATAACATTTAACTAGGTTTTTATTCTTTATTTGGAAAATTTGGCTGGTGAAGTATTTCCTGACTGAAGAACTTGTCAGCATAAAAATATAGAACATAAAATTCACTTTAAAAAGTTGTTTTTTTACCTGCACCCTGGCATTAAATTCCTCAAGCTTCTCGTCTTTTTCAGCAAGAAGTTGTTTTCCCTTTTCAATTAAATTGTTGAGAAATTGAATCCTTTGTGAGGATTCCTCCAATTCTTCATTTTTATAATCAAGATCGTCTAAAATTTCTGAGTTTGTCACTCTTCTGTAAGGTTTATAATTGCAAAGTTTAAGAGTGATGCAACATAGAATAAGGCAAATGAGGGAATAAACAATTTTTATGTCTTAGCTTGGTTTGAATATCAGCAGTTAAGACTTATAGCCTGCTAGCTAATAGGAGTTGATCTCAAGTTTTGCCAACATTGCAGAAGAAATTTTAGCAGAATAAAATTTTGTATCCAGTGTTATTTAATTAGTACACACCCGTCAACTTCAGGGAAGTTTTTTTTATAAAAAATAAATATACTCAGGATATTTGGGATCATTCATGTGATATCCTGAGTTGTAATCCCTTTATTTTATTTATTTATTTTTTTAAAGTTACATACAAGTTTTTTTAAACACAGCAATCACTGCAGAGGTTAAGAAATAACCCATGTGAAAGGATAGATCAACAGAACCGTCAATTTAATTCATGATACAATATACATTTGTAAAAATTTAAAGAAACTTCCGTGCTTTTAAATATCAGATGATCTTCTTCTACAGCCCTTCTCTCTACAGAAAACGATTTTACTTTCAGCATCAAAAGTTTCCATTTATCCTCTCAGCACATGCTGTTTTTTTGTGAAGGCCACTATTGTCCCTATGCCCAATCAGTGTTGAAGGCAAAATTCAACAGTTAATTTTTTTTAAATAAATATATAACTCCAATCCAAAAAATGAAATAAAATGAGAAACCTCTAAAAAAATATCTGCAAATGCAGTGTTAAAATTGGAACCTGATGATACCAATAATTACCCAACAAACTTTAAAGGCACATCAGCTTCAATGCCAAAATGTAATGAAATTATTTCAGAGTTGGCCTGTCATCACATCCACATTATGATTTTAAGAAATCTGGCCGCCAGTTTATGCAAATTTTGAGATTATTTAGCAAATTTCCATCAGAAAATTCAGTGTTGGGACATTACATCATGTGAGTAAATTCTTTCTTTTTTTTTGCCCTTCTTTTCTTTTTTTTTAAACAAGGAAATTAATAAATAAATTAATAAATTTATAATGTAAAAAGAAGAAGGATATGCAAATTTAATGTATTTCAAGGGGTATGAGAATGCTATCGCAGGCCATGATTGGATTTCTTTTAAACTGCATTCCTAGTATTGGTAGAGTGAATGTAAGATTGATTGAGGACATTTGACTTACAGGGCTTCAATTTCTTTTTTATACTCCTCTTCAGCTCGCAAAGGATGAGTTTCTGTATCTGCATAAAGAGAAATGATAAAATTTCATTAATGCTCACTGCAGAAACTTTGGTCACATTTAAACCCAATAAATACATTAATAAGGATCACACACAAAAAATATTTAAAAAATAAATAGAATCAACCTTTAATTTTTTGTAAAATAGCAAAGATGCTACTCACCAAAAGTAAACCATCTTTACCCTGTTAGGCTTACAATTAAGATGTTTTCAAGATGGAGGTTAATGAATTTAAATTTTAAAAAAACAAAAACAAACAGTACAGTAAAAACTGACCAGCGTCCAAAGTAGTTTGGGACTCTGGCTGAAGATCTTGACCCATTTCTTGAGATTCCTGTGTAAATGTGAGAGATGCAAACCCAATGAACTATTGTTTTTTTTCTCCCTCTTCTATTAATTAAAGTCAATAAGTCAATTGTACAGTAGTCAATCTGTTTCACATTATTATCAACTAATAATAATAATAATAAATTGATAATTTTTATAATGCTGTATCCCAGCAAGGAGCCGGGTCCACAGCACTTTACATGGAGATAATAACATACATAAAATAATTAAATAAACATTCTTATCATAAGAACCACATAAATGACAGTACGTTGCACATAAGATGAACCTTGCTAAGTCGAACTTCCCTAAGTGGAAAACCTCCCAATGTCGAATTAATTGTTAGGTCCCGGCCAAATTCCATAATACGAATTTATTTTAGATCTCCTTAACTCAAAGATTTTGGCTTCCAACCTCCATAAGTTGAAATTTCCAAGGCGTTTGGGTAAAAGGAAAATTGTACTCCCCCCATGCCACTGTGGAGGGAATAAAGTGTGTGTGGGGGGGGCCCTTCTCAATGGTGTCGTTATTTCAAAGCTAAGTCGGCTTCCTTTCATATGAAACATCAGACACCGCCTCTTTCCTGTCACGCCTTCTCGCTAGTATGGCTGTCCCCCCCTCCCTCTTAAAGTCAACATTGTCCTTGATTAATTTGCGCCCATTACGCCATTTTCTCTAACTCGAAAACTCCGTAATTTGAATTTTTTGTTCTGTTCCCTTTGAGTTCGACTTAGAGAGGTCCGACTGTATTAAATATCATGAAAATTCCGATAATCTACAAAGTTTTGTATACACAAATAACCAATGTATAGAAAAAGAAGCATACATACATTCTGCCCATTAAAATCCCAAACTGTTGAGATGTTCTTTGAAAGGTTCCAGTTAGTTCCTGGCAATGGCTCGGGCAACTCACACTGAGGGCTGCCAGAGTGAGAAGGCTGGACGAAGGGAATGAAATTATCCTTAAGTAATAGGATATATATGGTATATAGTATCTAAATAAATAACACCTATGTTGTGGTATGCAACAGGTGAATTCAATACTCATGTCAATTGTAAAACACACTATCTGGTAAAGTTCCAAATAAAACTTGCATTTGTATCAAAATGTATAGCTATAAATCTAAACAGGCAACATAATTAATAATATAAGTGACGTACAAAATTTCTCCCTGAGTGTCAAAGCCAATTTTATTTAAGGCAAATCACAGCACTTTTCATACATTGATATAATGAAGGGACCTTCTATTCTATATATTACATACACACAAAAAGTAGTATTTTTTTACCCCCCCCTCCCCATGTTGCACCCAGTACATTTTCTGGACCCCCTCCCCTATGAATATGTACAAATTATCTTCTCTTTGCCTGTTTGAAAAAATAATTTTAAGCCATAGTCACAAGATATTGGTTTTACTCTTTATAGTTTTTTGTAATATTGTGTTTTTCATGATGAAATTATTTAAGAAAGACAATAGAACATTCAAATTTTATTGTCTTGAATGCTGCATAAAAAAAACAGATAAAATAGAACAATATAAGCAGTGAAACTGCCGTCCTGTTATGTCTATATAACAGCTGAGGCACCGGTGGTCGAAAGAGAAACTTCTACTAATTTCAAGAAACGGAAATATAAATCAAACGGATATATTTTAGGTACTAGCTTTAATGTAGGGTGCGCCTACATTTTCGGAAATCCCCTCTCCTGAAACTTGCCTAAAATAATGCCTGTTTCTCTAAAAAGGAAATAAGTTGCAAAAACCTTTTCTCCTTTTTCATATAATGTTCCGCTTAATATTTGCTGCATCCACTAATAAGAAAAGTGTGGGGAGGAAGAAAATGGGGGCAAGTGGGGGTTCTGGTCTACTCTTTTAGCTTTTTTTTGGTTTAAAGGTCAGTGTTTGACTTTCTCCTTCTAATAAATAAGATGAAGCTACAAAATCCAGCACTTTTTATTTTAGAGGGGAGAGAAACTAGAAAAATCAAATTGCTTTACATTTTTTTTAAAGACTTGTAGAATTAGGCTTGTTTCTATAGTTTCTATGGCAAAATCTTAGTAGTTCACAGGTATTTTAAGGATACTTCAGAAAATGTTAATTTTAAAACACAGTGAGCTTTTGTTCTGTTTTTTTTTAAAAACAAATCTATGCGGAATCTCTTTACTCAAATTATATTTTCGTGAATTAACAAACTTACGTCCAAGGATGCCAACAATTGCTTTAGGCGGGAGTTCTCATTGATTAGGCTATCTATCACGTTTTTGTACTCCTGAAGAAAAAGATTAAAAAAACAGTGTAAACAAATTTAATTTAAACCAAGAGAAAAAATGGGATACTACTAATAACTAACTTTAGAGAAAAATACATTGTATAAACATAAGCATTGCAGAAACCTCAGTCAAGGGTCATCCAATCACAAAACTTGAATCTGCAGTACTGGTTATTAAAGAAAATTATGATATATAATTGCACCGAGGTTTCGTACAATGGTTATTAAGTTTTTGTTGCAAAAGCATTAGTACCTAAATTTCAGATTTAATTTGACGTGTGATCATGTCAAATGGCCATCAACACTGAACGAGACATAGAAAAAAAAATCAAGTGGTTCTTGCCTTAGGAAAGCCAAGTGGCTCTTGCCTAGGGAATGAGTAAAAAAATATTTTTCAGATGATTAATTTCTTTATGCTATAATACACTAGAAAAACTTGTGTTACCTGAACCGCACTGTCGTTAATGAATGCTCTCTCATAATCTTGAAATGACAGGTCACGACACAGACATTCAGTTGTCTGGCAATCAGCATCGATAGGGTGCTTGAGTACCTTTTCTGGTCTGAAGAGGAAATAAAAAAATATTAACATGCTCCTATAAATAATATTTGTTCGCAAAATAGTTTTGAATACTTTTAAAGTCTAAGATTGGTATTTATGCAAATAAAAACAAAATAGGAAAGGAATAACTTGATGTATTCTTCAACATAAACTTAACAACATGATAGATGCTCAACTAGATAACAAGCAAATCCGAATCCTGAAATTAAGTTCAAAATAAAACAAATTTACAGCACATATTTGTCCAGCCAAAGGTTTATGCATGACCAAGCAACAGGCCTTACCCAGTAGGAAGGGGTTCAACTTCTTCAATTTCTGGAATGGGCAATTTTATGGGGGAGAACCGGGGGACCTTCAAACCCAGCAAATCTGAAAGATGAATGAAAGGCATAATGTCTTATCTCAACAAACATTCTTGAAGGTTTTAAAAGTATTCATTTAATCAGAATAATTTCAGTTTACCTAACAAACACAACAATTTTAACAGAAAAAAAAAGTGTTAATTTAGTACAATTACGGAAAGTCAACCCATTCCATGTCAGCACTGAGTCATAGCCCTTTGGCACTTCTCTTAATTTTTACCACTAGTGAAACATATCTTTTCAAACAAATCTGCATGGGACCATGTGCTTTGCCAAAGATCTATTTTTATGTGTCCAATTTTACTATCACAAATCCTTTCAATAAATGAAATTTATTCTGTGAATAAAATTATTTTTAAGGTTAAACTTAGTCATCAGTTTACAATTGTTATATTACAAAAACTTGAGCTTACCGGCGCGTTTCCATTTAGAAATCTGGGTGACGCAAACAGTCTGCCTCCGATTCTGGGGTAGATGGATCATTGAAGAAATTAGCAAAGCACATCAAAAATATTGAGACAAACTAGCTACAAACTGACAAAATAAAATAAATGATAGACTGTTTAATGCACAGGACAACAGGCTGTGACACCAGTGGCCATTTTGTCATCCTTTACAGAAGGGAAGGGAATGAATCCTCCTAGAAAAAACTTCCATGCTTCACCTGTGAACCAGTAACAAATTTGGAGTAGACATTGGCACATGGCCTATGATATGAGGCCAATCTTCAAATGAAATAAATGGCCATCTTGGCTGCCCCGCTTGAGGGACCTAAACTGCTGATTAAATGTGGACCTCAGTGATGCTCATTTTTTTAGCAAGGCTTTGTTTTTGTGAATCTTGTGCCTGTTACACAGCTGTTTGCCAGACACAGTCTGAGATGGTCTTCCTGGGTTGCCCTGCTCCTATTTTTTTTTGGTGGGCTGTGGTTGTTTTTAAAAAAAATTTTATACCAGTGTATATATTTCCATTTTTAGACATTTATGAGTAATAAGGCAGTAGATGAGGTCATAGGTCATCATGACATTATTCATCTGAAAATTTGTAAGCTTAGGATAGTGTGGTGATTTTTTTTTCTTACTGTATGCCACAGAGAGCTTATTTCAATTACTGATCATATGGACAGCTTATTTCATTACTGATCATATGAACAGCTCGTTTCATTACAGATCCAATGGACAGCTTATTTCAATTACTGATCATACGGACAGCTTATTTCAGTTACTGATCATATGGACAGCTTATTTCAGTTACTGATCATAGTTAATTTGTCCAATGATTTCTGTATGAATTGCACTGAAAGCCCAATTCAATCTCTGAGCTCCCTGTTCAAAGCTTCAAGTTTCAAAAATAAAAATAGTCTCCTAGAGGGCATAACATGGATGTTTGTGGGGGTGTGTGAATCCCATTGGATCTGGTATCTACGTTACAGGAACTAATCTGCCATGGTCTTTTGGAAGGCTCAAAATCCACTTATCAATATTACATCTGAAAAAAGAGCAGTAAAGGTAGGTTCACCGAAAAAACGGCCCAGACAAAACGGCCCTGGACAAATAGATGGACTAATAGTAAAATCAAATATTATATTTGTATTTTTACTCACCCATTCAGTGTCAGGTTTAGCTCACAAGAAACACTAATAATGACATCACAAGAATGAATTTAATAGCCTTTACTTGATATGGTACCAAGTCACGGTTGTTCGTTGATAAGAATAATAACATCACAAGAAATAATTTTACAAATTTACAACTTTTTTTAAGGGTGAAAAAGTTGACAAAAGCTTAAAATGCAAAAAAATGTAAATTTTTTGTTTAAAAATGTTAACACTTTGTCTGGGGCCGTTTTGACCGGGGCTGTTATGTTGGGACCATTTTGTCGGTTCACCGTAAAGCTACTATGGTCTCACACTATAGTTTATCATTTTTAAAACCAAAAAGTACATCCACAATTTTTATAATAAAACATAGTGCAGTCTTACTTTGAGAGAATTCTCTCTAGCATTTGAAGAAACACACAGCTGGCTCCTAAAAATCTCCAGCATGTTTTTTTGCTGGAGTCTTAACTCTTCCATCTCCACCTTGCTCTGTAGAGAGTGCTCAGACTCCAACTGGGAATGGAGAAAAAAGATTATCTAATTTTTTTTCCAGCATTCAAAGAAAGGTTATTCTCTAGATGATTAACAATTCTACCCCAAAATAGCAAAATAATAATAATTAATAATAATAACCCCCCTTTTCAGAACATGACAGCCTATGGGGCAAGTGAAGTAGCGTTCACAAGTTTCATTGAGCCCCCACTAACGAGTGGCTAGCACAATGCCGTGGGGGCCTTGCCAGTGCCGAAGCTAGAACCAGTGACTCGAGTTTTTTGCCTCGGTACGACAGTCCAGGGTGCTACCACTCAGACCACTGCGCCCCCCCTAATAATAATAATAATTTTCTTTAAAAAATTAAAAGATAAAAAACTTAAAATATTCAATATTTTTAGAAGATGGAAAGGATATATATGTGTTAGGTTTAATGAAAATGTAATAAATTTATGTCCCACCATTTTAATTTTTGCCTTTAGAGCCTCAATTTCTTTTTCGTTTCTCTTCAGTAAGGCCTTATCCGTTACGACCTCATTGAGGAGAGGCTTATTCTGGACTCTTTTAGCATTCTGGCCAAACTGCAATTAGAATTTTAAAAAAGGTGCCACATTTGAAAGTCACGGCATGTTAATTACATAGTAAATTACTGGATACCTTTTAAGAATTATCAGCTAAAACAATTACACATATCAATCAAAATTTAGAATCGACCATGCTGGATTAGGATGGCGAACAGTACTATATAAGAAATGTGAATAAATATAGCTAAAAGGGAACAAAGCTAAGCCTTCAAAGGAAGCACTTACCCTTAAGGTGGATATGGTTTCCTCAATACTGCCTGGAGAAACTGTGCACAAGATTGCTGTTTTGGAGTTGCCACCTAGGGCATTTTGTAAAATTCTTGTTAATTTTGAGTCTCTATAGTTGATATGCTGACTGATAGATGGAAAAAAAAGGTTATATACAACAGTTTTATTTTACTACTCCCAAACTATAATATCCTATCTTTTCTGTTACAGGTGCTCCTTCTATACAGAAGCGTCATACGCTTATCCATGGTTTATGCCTAGTCTTGCATTTTTTATTAGTTTTAAATGTTGATCAAGTGTTGGTTTTCCTGGTTTCCTCAGGCAACCCATTCCACTAAGTGTAAATTCTATTATTCTTTTAAAGAAAACTCATGAAAGTACTAAGAGAACTGTAGAAATTAAAAATTACACAGAAGTTAATAATTAAAAAATAAAAAAAGATTCATTACACTATTGACACTGCTGTTCTAAAATCTCCATTTCAATCAATGCAACCATTAATATAGAAAAATTATAATGGACACATTCCTATATGTGATGAGTTATCAGTATCAGTCCTGCTTAACTGTTCCAGAAACTCCTTCAAAATGTTATTTTTCTTTCAGTTTAAGCCTTCGACAGTTAAATAACTACAGTTAATGACTATAATTTATCACTTATACAGGTTGTTCTTTGTCATAACAATGTAAAAACTTTGAGCACAAATCATCACAATTCAATTTTTAAAACTTAGACTAATTATTTATAATATTCTGAATAGGAATCCAAACAAATTAATTTAAATATCCAAACAAATTAATTTAAATATAACTATCTGGTATTGATTTCTTAATAATTTCATATTACATTGTGGTTAAAATCAACTGGAAATCCAAATAAAAACGATTTTATCAGGAATTTTTACACCAGGGGGAATATTGAATAAATAATAATATGACAAGGCCAGTAAGCTGTTAGTCACTACACAGGCTACTCATTAGAACCTTTGATTAATAGGCACATTCAATTTCCAAGTAATTAAGCAGAAAGTGCAATGTGTGGGTGGGTCAGTAGTCTCTCATAATAACATGAGAAACAGGCTTTTAAACCTTCATGCAATGTGTATGCAACACAAAGACAGACAATACGGGAACTTATGAATAGGAATCTAAATATCAATAAAGATATTTTACCAGTTATATAATGCGAGTATAATTTTAATTAGTTTAGACCACCCCTGTATTTAAAACAACATACTTAGCATCTTCGGACAGCTGTCTTATGACTAGAGACAGAGTCAGCAGAGATTTGTTGATATTAATCCCTTCACGGAATCTGTCCCCAGTGTTGATTGATGCCTTTTCGCTGCCCGCCAGATCTACTAGATACTGAAAAGGAAATAAAATTTGCATATCCACTTAAACTGATTTTTTAAAAAATAAATTTTAACAAAACTGTGTGCTAAAGAATTTTTTTTAAAAATTTAGTAAAGATTCAATTAAAATTTGAATTAATTTGAAAACAAGCAATTCAATTTTAAAATATTTTTAACATATATATTAATATAAAATTAATGTATGTTATATTGTAACAGTAAACTTGTCAAATTTCTTTCTTGTAAAACCTGAAGATCTTGAAGCTGGATGAATTAAGTATAATTAAGATGCCTCTAAACAGAATTTCTCATACATACATATTTCATGAGAACCAATTCAGATTACAAGTCATGAAAAATTTACTTTTTACTGTAAGCTGGATAATCCAAACCACTACTGACAATGCATAAGCTGTAATGACTCTAAATTAGACAGGTTAACCAAAGTTATCAACTGACTGTATGCCAGAAAATTCAAAATACAGTCGAACCTACTTACCTCAAGCTCGGTTAGCTCGACCACCCCACTAACTCGACGTTTTTTTATTGGAACCACCAAATTCTCTCTTTGTCTTAGCATTTTTTCATCGGCTAATTCGATTTTTCTAAGTCGCCGAAACCTAGTACCTTGAGCACAAAAGAGGGCCAAATTTGCAACTTAACTTGGTTAGCTCGATCCTCGTCGGTTGGCCTAGCAATGCACTCTAGTCATTTTTAGTTCAAAACAGTGTTGACATCTCGCTTTTCTTCGAGACTTCCGGCTATTGTGTGATTCTACGAGATTTCAATAAAAATTACCGGATGTTTTGCGTGTGTGAATTATAATTCGACGTGTATCCATGGAGTATGTATTCACCTGAGGTACTGGACAATCGGGTTAAAGGTCGTGAATCGTCATTATTTTGCAGTGCATGTTATATTATTATTATTAAACTTAATTCATTTTATGATGCATTAATCATTTTATTTTTTAAGATAAACGAATATCTTTAGAAATGAAAATAAAGGTTTGTATCGAGAATCGACGGTGGTTTTTATATAATTAAATAAAAAATATTATTCTTTTAAAAATTTGTTGTTGTTGCTTTGTTACCAGTAAGATACGTGACTGTGACACTAACACGCGCGTGACGATGAAATGAAATCATTTCTGATGAGGAATGATTTTTTTAAAAATTCGCTTAGACTTATTTGCCGGCCGAGGTCTAACACAGTACACACAGCCCACGGCGTGCTGTGATCAACGGTCAAGGCCACAATAGTTTTATTTATATTACAAGTTTGATTGACTGAGGAAATTCGAGAACGTTCTGATAGTTAAGTAACAGATATCCTGCACGTCAAAAGCATTAAACTTAAAATAACCATATTGATTTGTTTATTTGTATTTTAAATTCGCTGATACGACGGCAAACGCGAGCGGCTGTGACACGGCGAAGCGTAAACTTTGACCTTTTAGCGCATGCGCAGACAATTATAAACTGGTAACTTATTTTTCATTAAATGGAATCGAAACATGACAGAAACGTAATCAAAGTCCTTTACTTCGGCATAAATATATATACATGTGTATATATATGTATATATATACATAAATTCCCGATTAGTCACAACTTTTCCCGACTTTCAAGGCCAATAATTTATTTCTAAGAATTCCCGACTTTTTCCCGTTTTCCTGAGTGGGAACCATGGTTATATTTAAATTTTAAACGGTCCTTAAAAGCGAACGGTCATTACAACCTTAGGAAAGAGTGAAGAAATATTAGGGTTCCGATACGATTCCGATTAATCATCCCATCACTAATTAACGCTAACTAATTAATCATGTACATAAAGAAATTTCAAGCACATGTTAATATTTTGCCGCCATATTGGTTTTCGTTTTAACTCGACGCCATTTTTCATACCCCAACGCCGTCGACTTAAGCGGTTTTGACTGTAATGTGTAATTCTGAGGTGCAAAAACAATATATAGAAATGTGTTACCCACCAGGCTGGCTACAAGGACACCAGATGATTCCAATTCTCCACTTTCTCGCACGCGACTCTCAACCACCTTAAATTGTAAAGAGGTGAATATTATATCAAGGAGCTTATTTAGGCACTGAACATGAAAATGGGCTAAAGAAAAAACAGTAAATAAATACATTTTTTAAATTTAAACAACAGGCTAAAGGAAGATTTCTGGCAAACTTTCAGCCACATTAACCAGATTTGATACCACTTTAGTGGCAGAAAAAAAGATAAAATATATAACATATCACAATAATTTTAAACTATTATTATGTTAAAATATTATAAACTGAACAATAATATGAAATACTATTGAAAATAAAATAAACTAACTATGCGGAAAATGCAGTGAGAACGAGACGACCTGGCATTCAGTTTAGTTTCAGCCATACGCCGTCGCTCTGAAAATAGTAAGAACAATCATTTAATTTAGATTTTTTTTTCAAAGGAATTTTATTTATTTTTAAAAAATTACATTTGCTCACTTTACTACGAGCACCCCCAATGACGTTCCGCCACCATTCGGTGGCATGTTGTAACTCCCCTCCAACAGCCGTCTTTATCGGTATCACATGCGCATCACGTCAAAAATACTATTCATTGTGGTTAAAATTAATAACTCGTAAAAACAGAGATTTTTACTATAAATCCAAACACGCATAACGCAAAATAAAGTCTTGGAAGAAATACTGCACCAAAAATAACTCGTTTCAATATGATTGGCTGTAGGAGTCTGTATGAGTTTGAGGGACCAATCGCTATCGAGGACCGGACAGAATGGACAGAAAATTGCCTTTTATTATTATAGAATTAATCATATTTATTGTGTCCTAAATTATTGGCTATAATTAGCCCAGTAACATAGTGAGATTAATATTGAAAAAGAAAATGACATGTAAGAAAGCAACAACAAAAAATACAGCTTACCGTTCCCATGCTTTAGAAGCTCTGACACCTGGTGATAGCTATTGATGATTGCTTCATATAACCCTTCAATGGAAACATTTTTGTCCTGTAAAAATGTATAGGCATTAAAACAAATTTCAAAAGCAGTTGAACATAAAGTGCTATCTAATATTAATGCATCGGCACCGAAAATCAGCTTGAGATAGTATAAAACTTGAGTATCAAAGAGCAACTGAACTTAATCTTCAGTATAAATTCATTAAAAAGGTATCAAAATGTCATAAAAATATCGACAGGTAAATAAAAAAAAATTTTTAAATTGCAAGGTTTTTTTTACCACACAGCTACAATTTAATATCAAGAAAACAAAGTGAAAATCTTTAACAGCCATCAACCAGTTAAGCAGCAATACTTTAAACTGTGACAATATCATTCTCTTTTTAAAATAAATTAATATTGGATTCATTGTTTTCAATTGACCATAGAAATGTGTTCAGATAATTGGTAATTTAGTAAGGGAATTTTTTTTTAAAGTTCTATGCTGATGTGGGGGGAATCAGTGTATAACATTTAAAACATCTCAATTTAAAACTAATAATTGTAAATGTACTATTATATATATGGCTTAGAATTCTTGAACCAGGCAGCTCAGTTTTGAAAGAGAACAATTAGTTCTTAATCTCAAATAATTTAAAAAGAAATATGGTATTTAACTTTTTTTTTAAAACATGTGCACAATTTTTTATTTGAAAAAACATCAAGTACTTACAAAATCTTCTCTTAAAATAAGCTCTTTGTTATCCTGAAGGAGGTCCGTGATTTTTTCATTATAAATTTCAAAATAAGAAACTCGCAAAAGGAATTCCCTCTGAGGACACTAAGTGATAGATGAATAAAATTAAGATCATATATAATTTTAGATACATCGAAATATGTCCTTATAAATGCATTTATTTACAAACAAACATTTTAAAAATAGTTTTGATTGTGTTTAGGAACAGCACAACACGTGTTAAGATTAACCTTCTAGTTTGTAAAAATTTGAAAGAAACAAGGACAAAAATTCTTGCAGGGTAAATAAATATGCAAATGATTGATTTTGACATTCATATATATTTTGATGAAGATAACATAATATCTTTGATTGTGGGGTGTAAAATATTTGACAAAAAAATGGATGCTGTGCAACAAGTTTTTCATTTTGCACACGGACCAACGAACCTTAAAAGGAACATTGATCACAGTTACGGGTTACGATATAAAATTACGCTCAGGTGTCAACTTTAAAGTATGAAAATTGCAATGTTAAAGAAGGCCATTTGTTTTATTTCTCTATAAGTCTCAAATATTTATAAATATTTAAAATGAAACTCACATTTTCAATATAATCTAAAATTTCCTTTAGGGAATGGCGACGTATTTCGTCGGTAGTAAAGGTCTTGCCAGACCCAGACTGGCCATAACAGAAGAGGGTACCTATCAATAAAATCATTTAAAATTAGGACAAAAAAATCATGGCGTAAATCATATAAGGGGAAATACACAGCAAAAACATCTAGAATCTATTATATAAAAATTGTGCATACCATTGTACCCCTCCATGGCTTTCTTAACAATTTCAGATGCGAGATCCTTGTAAATTTTCTCATTGGTGGCATCCTCGCCAAAAACTTGATCTAAAAATGATCCATTAAAGAAGATTTTTAAAAAGAATGTACGACAAAGAAACATTTAATTTTTTTTATCAAATTAGCAATACACCAATAGACACTTATATTAAAATGACAAATGCTATATGCTTTCCCAAATATTATTCAGATAAGTTTACATAGATGACAATTATGGAATTTTCATTTATAAATCTATATCTTTAGAAAGCCACAAGGAGTTACCGAATATAAATGCAGTCTCGGAATCTGAGCCATCCAAATAGATCTTGGGCCCATCTATCTGCCACCTGTTGACATTTTCTCTGGAATTTGAAGCAAATGAATTTTATATCATTTTTACTAAATTATGATATGTATATCAGTGTCACAATCTCAATACGTTTATAGCAGACAAATAAAACAGATGAATTTTTTCACACTAAGACTTTTCATAATCAAACTTTACTGTAAAGTTTAAACAATTTATTGCTTAAAAAATTGTAAATGGTTTGCCTACCCTATAATGATTTTTTAAATTACACTGTAGATCTATTCAAAAAAGAAACGTTAGAAAAAAAACATATTTAAATATCTTTAAGAATCTTAAACAACTCACTTGGCAAGAGGTGGTCGCACTCTTACTGCCACCCTCAAATTATCAATTTTGGAGGCCATGTCTATACAAAATAAAATAATAAGATAGTTAAATTGTCAGTCTTAAAATTTTAGAACAAATGGTATGGTTATAATTAGGGCTGCGGAAATTATCGATTAATCTCTAGATTAATCGTTAAAATTTTTATCGATTAAATATCGATTAAAATAATTTTAATCGATAAAAATTCGATTAAAATTTAAGGAAATTTGTATAATATTTTTTTAAAATTTTAGTAATAAATAATAAATTATTAATAATAATTTATATATATTTTTTTACGTACAAACATCTCCCGCGTAATATTAAAATTTATTTTATCAATGTATGTTGACCGGCAGACGTCAATTATAAAATGTCTGACAGCCAGAGCCGTCTTTACACCATTTTGGGCTCCCGGGCAAAAATATAGTGTTGGGCCGTTCCCCCGCAGGAATAAAAAATGAATATACATAATATATATAAATAAACATATTCCCATGGGGCCCATATGCTCGTGGGCCCCCGGGCAAATGCCCAACGGGCCTATGCGTTAAGACGGCCCTGCTGACAGCATCAGCGCAGTTAAATTTAAACATATAACTAGAAAGTTGAGCAAATATGTTGTTTTTAAGCTAACTGCGGTTGGCAAAGTCGAAGATGGTGAAAACATTTTCTGTGTCCACTGCCATAAACAATTCTCTTTTAAAGGATCAAATACATCGCTGACGTACCACCTTTATCACAAATCAAGTATCAACACATTGTCATGAAATTTAGTTCAAAATATTCTTAATTTTCAATGTCCGTGAGAAATGTTCTGTTTAATGATGTCATAAATTTCTATTTTTGGTTTTAATCGAAATTATCGATTAATTAATCGATAATTTTTCAAAAGTTAACGATTAAATTTAAATTAATCGATAACAGCCCTAGTTATAATATAAACAACTCAGTAATAGTAATTTGAACATGCAGGTGGATGAGAGTTAAAGATAATGTGAGCTTGTTAGCCTAGTGTATTTTCATTACATAATTTACTTAAATTATTTAGACATATTGATTTACCTATGTTATTTTAGAAAGATTAACTTATTGCCTCAAGAAATGACGGTACAATTTAACAGTTTCAGAGGGTTTTTTATGGCTCAAAATATCCCCCAAAAAAAAATAGATTTTAGTCTCTTGAAGAAAATTTCTTATATTCGTTAAATAACCGTATCTGTTTAGCAGCAAAATTTGAAATTATTTTTTTGTTTTGTTTTTGGTAAGTTTAGGAGATAGGAATGTAATAGAGCTATAGAAAAGAGTGGTAAATTTTAGTGATGGGACGATAACAAAATTTTTAACGATTCCGATTCTACCCAATTATCCCGATTCCCGATACGATTCCGATTCCTGGTCATTATTACATATATGTATTACTGTGCCCAGGTATTAACATATTTAATTAATATAAAAATTGAGAATTGATTAGAAAAGTTTATTAACTTGCTATTGAAGCTTTACAATATGATAGATAACAATATATTGGAAAGGTTTTATATAAACACATCTATCAATAATTCCATTATTTTCCATTATAATATAAAGATGTTGTATTGAGTTCAAAAAAATATAAATAATTCCATTTTAATGAGAACAACTTAATTCAGTTCAATAAGTTGATAGTAAGAATTTGCATTTAATCATAGTCAAATTGAAGTACATTTGTACTCGCAAATTATAGTGCGAAAACATAAGCATATCTCCAATTGTTGGTTCTAAACGGTTTCTCTTTGGCGAGTATATATATATATATTGCCACCTACACTAAAACTTGGTGACACGTCAAAACGGCCCCCGACAAATTATTTACATTTTTTAACAAAAATTTTACTTTTTTTTTAATTTTAAGCTTATATCAACTTTTTCAACCTTAAAAAACAAGTGGTCAAATTGTAAAATTATTTCTTGTGATGTTATTATATTATTTCTTGTCAACAAACAACCGTGACTTGGTACCATATCGAGTAAAGGCTATCAAATTCATTCTTGTGATGTCATTATTATTGTTTCTTGTGAGCTAAACCTGACACTGAATCGGTGAGTAAAAATTGAATATAATATTTGATTGTATTTTTTACTATTAGTCCATCTATTAGTCCGGGGCCGTTATGTCGGAGCCCATTTTTCGGGGCCGTTTTGTTGGTGAACCCTAAAAATTCTCTCACTCTCTACTGAAGAAGGCGGAGCACATAAATACTTTCTGAGAGGAGAGCCAAACGTGGAAGGTCCTCAAAAACTAGCGGTCTTAACAACATTACTAGATACCTTAATATTTATGTTCTAATTTTAATACTTGCTGCTGAAAATTGACTCTTTGTTTTTGTGGTTGTAGCATTTGAATTGCTTGTTTCTTGTTGATCGGCTCTCCTTATCATATCAGCAAAGAATCGTTTTGGAATTGGAATCGGGTCTTACTTTTTTAGCCCCGATACAGATTCCCGATACTTTGGAAAAATCCCGATATTCCGATTCGATTCCGATTAATTGTCCCATCACTAGTAAATTTATATTAATGCTGAAGAGGTTGCTTGAGTCTAGGGCAGTGCTTCTCAAACTCTTTAGTGTGGCAGACCGGTATGAATTTTTCCATTGCACCAGGGACCGGTGAACAATTTAAGTATTTTCCCTTCTGACAGTGGTAGCAAAATATGCATTCTTGGTAACTTCTGCGGACCGACAACGGATGGCCCACGGACCACCACTTTGAGAAGCACTGGTCTAGGGAACTACCAGTCCTCAAGGCATGATTACATATTAGTGAGCGTGTCCTCAGAATTTTTTTAATTTTCAAGTCACAAGTAACATTTTTGTTAAAAATTGTATTCAAGGCAATAGCTAACATTTGCACCAACATTTACAGAATAAAGTTTAGCATTGTCCTAGTTTTACTAGTGTATCTCAATAATATATAATATAACAGTTGAAAATGCTGTGAATGAAGCTTTTTTGGAACAAGACATAAGACCAGAAATATTAGTTTCATTTACTAGTGATGGTGCGCCTTGCATGTTAGAAATATCATCTGGTTTCATGCAGTTTTTTATTAAAGAAGCAAAACATTCAGTTATTCAGTTACATTGTCTCATGCCACAATAAGCTCTTTGTGCTACGGACAGTTGCAAAAATTAGACCATGTTCTCAAAGGTGTCACCAAATTGGTGAATTACATCATGGATCGAGCTCTTAATTGTCAATAGTTTCAAAGACTTCTAGATGCTTCAGCAGAGGTCATATTTTAGCGAGATTCGTTAGCTGCTTGTATGAAATTAGGCTATTCTTTTATTTTAAAAGGGAAGATTATCCACAGCTCACTGATATGGTCTGGCTTATCAGCAATGCCCCTCCCCCCACAAACCCCCGACTTTCACACACGTTGTTCTGATTTCTTTCTACTGTAGTTTGTGTCTGTTCTTTCCCCCCTTTCTTTGCACTATCTATGAGCAAGTCTGTGGCATATACTACGCCGCGCTAGTTAAAAATAATATTCTATGTGGAAAACTGCTCAGCATCTTATAAATTAGCAGAGAGGACAATAGACCATAGTGAGATCAGTGTCACCATAGACTGTAGTAACTGACTTAAGTCTGTAATGGTTATTATTATCAGTAATAGCTAAAAAAAATTCTATTTGAAAACTGATCAAACATCTTATAAATTATTAAAACAAATAGTAAAAACTCAAATAATCTTTGAAACTAAAAATGGATAATGAGAAATAATTGGGCTGTAGTACCTAATTCTGTAGGTGAAGTTGCAGCAAATGTAGAAGATCCAGATACACCAAAAAGAGATGGTGTGGAGGTTCAAAATATTGGTTGTCCAAAGCTTCCAAAAGTCGACGTAACGGTTCAAGAAAGTTCAGAACCCAGATCCACTCACAAAGCTAAAAATAGATCCAAGAGTGCTTCAAAATCCTCTTGTGGCTCCTGTTCACCCGTAAACCTCAGTCCCAGTACCAAAGCCTCTTCCAAAAACCTAAAGAAATTAAATAATTAATCACCAACACTTATAAATTTTAATTATTATACAAACTAAATTCAAGTTTACTGACAGAGAGATCATACTTCTAAACACACAGATTCTTTAATGGAAAATATTGCATTTGAATTTAAAATCAGTTGACGTAATAATTTTTTTAAAAATAAATTATGTCTCAAAAAGCAAATTGATTAACTTTATGTCGTTTATTGATAGAACAAGTCACGCGAGTTATTTATTGTCTGATAACCAGTCATCAAATAAAAATACTAAATATTGTAATTGTCACACAGCATTTGCAAAAAGCTGCCAAAAACGTTTTGTTTGTGACTTGCGCCATTGAAAGGCCGACAAGAAGCTTGGCAGTAATAGGAGTATTGTTTATTGGAGCAGCTTGTCTACCTACCATAATTTTTTTTAAACATGAAAATATGCTGAAATATGTACAGTACTGATTAACATATGGCGTCAATAACGACGTATTTGTTTATAACTTAGACGTTTCCATAAGTAACTATGACTAAGCTTATCTATGTGATAACAAACACAAAATAATTTGGGACCGGATTGTGAGGAATGCCGAAAAAAACTTCATAGGCAACAGTCAAAAGTTATATAAAAAACACAAGTAACACAAGTACATATTAGGAAAGCTCTTCTGGATCCATGCTAAGAATTTTTGTTTACCTGTGTAGCAGGAGAAGGCTGCGGGTGGAAGAATAGGTAAAACAGGCTTATTTAGTTACCTAGCCATGGCCAACCTTTTAAAAATTGCACATTGAAAGCAGAGAGGACAATAGATCATAGTGAGATGAATCATAGTGTCACCATAGACTATAGACAGTATTTACAGACTATAGTATAGTAATTATAAACAGTACTATCTAAATAATATTCTTTGTGAAAACTGCTCAACATCTTATAAATTAGCAGAGAGGACCAGGGGCGGATTAAGACTGCACGGGGCCCCTGGCTGCAATTCAAACAGGGGCCCTATCCAGCCAGTGTACCTTTAGATAAAATGATTGCTAGCAGCTAATATAAGACTGTAACTTGTAAATATTCATCCAAAATGATTATTCATGAAAAAACCGAATTCGAAGAAATAACTTTTTACGGTATCCTAAAATTGAGTGTAAAAGACAATTTAAAAAATTAAAAAACACATGAAAATTAAAACTCATCCCCACCCGGGGATCGAACCCGCCACCGCTTGCACCATAAGCCTTAGTACTTCACATTCGGCCACGAGAGCTCATTTAGAGTTGTCAATTTAATATATATATATAACATTCTTTAATAATTTCTGTTATTGAGCCTATCAAATCAGGTTTTTTGACTGCTAAGACTATCGTGTGGGAAAAGAGATCATTTTAATAGATGAGATTTTATTAATTTATCATATTTTCAGCAATTCAATTTTTTCATGTATACATTTGTCCACATTTATTATAAAATATGCTAAGTTTGGGGGCCCTAAATCATCGGGGGCCCCTGGCTTTAGCCCGTTCAGCCCCCCCCCTTAAACCGCCATAGGAGAGGACAATAGACCATAGTGAGATCAGTGTCACCATAGACTGTAGTAACTGACTTGAGTCTGTAATGGTTATTATTATCAGTAATAGCTAAATAATTTTCTATTTGAAAACTGATCAAACATCTTATAAATTATTAAAACAAATAGTAAAAACTCAAAATAATCTTTGAAACTAAAGATGGATAATGAGAAATAATTGGGCTGTAGTACCGAATTCTGTAGGTGAAGTTGCAGCAAATTATGTAGAAGATCCAGCCAGATACACCGAAAAGAGATGGTGTGGAGGTTCAAAATGCTGGTTGTCCAAAGCTTCCAAAAGTCGACGTAACGGTTCAAGAAAGTTCAGAACCCAGATCCACTCACAAAGCTAAAAATAGATCCAAGAGTGCTTCAAAATCCTCTTGTGGCTCCTGTTCACCCGTAAACCTCAGTCCCAGTATCAAAGACTCTTCCAAAAACCTAAAGAAATTAAATAATTAATCACCAACACTTTTAAAATTATAATTATTATACAAATTAAATTCAAGTTTACTGACAGAGAGATCATACTTCTAAACACACAGATTCTTTAATGGAAAATATTGCTTTTGAATTTAAAATCAGTTGATGTAATAATTTTTTAAAAAATAAATTATGTCTCAAAAAGCAAATTGATTAACTTTATGTCGTTTATTGATAAAACAAGTCACGCGAGTTATTTATTGTCTGATAACCAGTCATCAAATAAAAATACTAAATATTGTAATTGTCACACAGCATTTGCAAAAAGCTGCCGAAAACGTTTTGTTTGTGACTTGCGCCATTGAAAGGCCGACAAGAAGCTTGGCAGTAATAGGAGTATTGTTTATTGGAGCAGCTTGTCTACCTACCATAATTTTTTTTAAACATGAAAATATGCTGAAATATGTACAGTACTGATTAACATATGGCGTCAATAACGACGTATTTGTTTATAACTTAAACGTTTCCATAAGTAACTATGACTAAGCTTATCTATGTGATAACAAACACAAAATAATTTGGGACCGGATTGTGAGGAATGCCGAAAAAAAACTTCATAGGCAACAGTCAAAAGTTATATAAAAAACACAAGTAACACAAGTATTAGGAAAGCTCTTCTGGATCCATGCTAAGAATTTTTGTTTACCTGTGTAGCAGGAGAGAAGGCTGCGGGTGGAAGAATAGGTAAAAATCAGGCTTATTTAGTTACCTAGCCATGGCCAACCTTTTAAAAATTGCACATTGAAAGCAGAGAGGACAATAGATCATAGTGAGATGAATCATAGTGTCACTATAGACTATAGACAGTATTTACAGACTATAGTATAGTAATAGTATTATTCATAGTAATTATAAACAGTACTATCTAAATAATATTCTATGTGAAAACTGCTCAGGCTCAACATCTTATAGATTATTAAAACAAATGGTAAAAACTCAAATAATTTTTAAAACTATAAATGCTTAATGAGAAATAATTGGGCTGTAGTACCGAATCCTGTAGGCGGTGAAGTTGCACCAAATGTAGAATATTCAGATGCACTTGTAAAATTTTAATTATTATACAAATTAAATTCAAGTTTACTGACAGAGAGATCATACTAGCAGTAGAAGGCTGCGGGTGGAAGAATATGAATAAGTACTAGTTACCTAGCCATGGCCAACCTTTTAAAAATTGCACATTGAAAGCAGAGAGGACAATAGTCAATAGACTTAGACCTACCATCCATAGTCTGCCATATTGGGCCATATATAATATTATATATCAATATCATAGAATCATAGTGATAGTGACTTGAGATGAATCATCATACTATGCTTACTATGATTATGATCATACAGACATACTATCATTATCATGTAATAATTTACTGAAATAATGAAGTTAAAAATATGGCTTACCAAAAGTAATGTGGGAGTAATGAATTTAAATTTCAACGAAGATTACTATAAAGTATTAAGATTAAGACAGTCACTCATCTCAATGTAAATGTGCTCTACCGTACTTTTTAGTAGATTATTGTTTACAATATTTTTGATTCACAATTGCTTTAATTTCATTGGTTGTATTCTATAATATGAATATCAACTCCAACATATGAGAGTTCCACTTATGGGCGTCAGATTTTATTTTCTAACAGATCTTATCATACTGTTCCGATTTTTATCTGAACTTTTGAAAGAACTAAAAACCTGAACGTCTTATATTATGTTACCAACAATATTGATGTATTTTAAAGAAAATAAATATTTAGACAAATCTAATCGATTATTACCTTTATATATTATAATATTATATTATGGTATATAAGCCGTTTTTTAAATCAATTTTTTTTTAAACTTTCAACTGGTTTTTAATGTAGCACAACTGTTTCGATTTTAATATATACCAACGTCGGTGTGGGAGAGAGAGTGCCGACTCAATGTTGGTTTCGAGACATTTGCACTGTGGTTATCTAACTGCCCACCAATCTTTACCACATTACCTTGCCAACCATAAACTGTGATTGGCCGACCCTAGCGAGGGTCAGCCATGTTGGCAATAAAGGGGTAAAATTAAAAATTTAAAAAAACAACAACAATGTTTTCGCTGGGGCTTGAAACCAGGACCTTAAATAAGGTGGGCGTGATAACCAGTACACTACGAATCTCACGTTATTCTGTGAAGGAACAATGCAAGTGAAACGCAAGGACCATTGTTGGTCTCGATACATTGGTCGACCCCAGCGAGGTTCATTCGTCATGCTCGGTTGCTCATACTTGCGTGGTGTCTCGCATGGTCCCACGAAGAGAATTATATATATATTTAGAAGATAGATATAACAAACAGTGATGACTGATGGCGAACCTATGGCACGCGTGCTACAGTTGGCACGCAGAGCCTCATCAGCCGGCATGCGATTTAAATATTACTTCCTAGATCAATAATTGCATTAAAATGGTAATATGTAATTTAAATAAAGGTTTTAGAATGTTCTTGAGCGTTTCACTTAGATACTTACTTATCGCATTATGCCACTGGCATTATAATTACCAGAGCGTTTGTTTTAGCATTTAGATAGGTAGATGGATAACATGCAAACAAGGTATGTATGAGCCTGACAAGACGTCACAAAGAACTAAAAACGAACGATGCGGCAAATAGCCTTCTTCAACGAACTAAGGGGCCGTCCATAAATGACGTCACATATTTGTGACGATGTGTGACGATGGGGAGGGGGTGTCTGAGAAATGTGACGTCACATCAAAACTCGCAACTTTAATAAAAAGTTCCGCTGAAATATTTGATTTCTTACAATTTATTTCATGACGTTTTACATGGCTTCACGCTTATTACGATATTAGAGTGTAAAGTCACTGTAACCTTACACTAAATACATACTAGAAGATGGAGTAACAAGAGATCTCAAAGGACAGCACAATTGATTGTTATGAATATGAAATTATTAAAGCGTGGAATTTTCTGGTGAATCAATGAAAACACTTGAAGGTGACATTCTCACTTTGTTTGTTTCGTCATATGCGTGTGAAGTGTGAACAGGTATTTTCAGCTTTGAATTATATCAAATGTGACACAAGAAAAAAGCTGACAGATAACCTGAATGATGCATGATCATGCATGTGTTGCGCTCAAATTAACGAGGCATGAGCGAAAATCCAATTATTACGCAAAACCAATATATTTCTTGTAATAAAAAGTTTGTTGCATTGTTGAAAACTCTCTTTTTGTTTTTGTTCTCTTTAAGTCTTAAGGGATCGTCCATAAATGACGTCACGCAATTTTGGCTGATTTATCACCCCCCCCCCTTTTTTTTTCTTTCTTGTCACACGTCGTCAGAAAAAGTTAGCCCCCCCCCCTTTTTCCACCCTCCAATATTACGTCATAAAGCTTTGCCCCCCCCCCAAATTAAAAAAAATAGGTGCATGACGTCATTTATGGACGGCCCTTAAGACAAGTGTGTTTAGTTTTATCTATGTATATAATTCTCTTCGTGGTCGGACCCTGCGAGGCAAGCTGCAAGTATGTTCAACAGATACTAATTTTAGAAAGCAGCGCACCAAATTACTGCACCAATGCATCAAAATGTGTGCAAATTAAATATGCGCTGTAAAAAAATACTTATATGATGTCATTGTTTTCGCTGATATTTTAATTTTGTAAAAATGGAACAATGTAAAAAGTTATAAAATACTTTGTGTACATTTCAGAAAGTTTAATATTTCGTATTGATCAAACAAGGACAAGTTAGTTGGGATTTTGAAAAAGGTGGGCGCCGTAGGCGCCCTAAAAAAGTGCATTTTTTCAAAATAAATAGATTTCAGCTGAACAGTTCCGTCATTTTTTACGGGTGATACACCGCGGGACTCTCCAGAGTTCCTTCTTTTCATTCGCTCACAGTCGTTTGCCCAAACTCACCCCATTTTGACAACTGTGTCTTTCGGGAAGTCTTCACCCGTCACTAAATCATTAGCGGCGTATGCTACGCCGCGGTAAGCTAGTCTTATATAATCTTATATAATCTTATCCATAACAGACGCTCCTTCTATTCAGAGGATGATTGCGTCCACTGGCGTAGCTAGAACTTTTGCAGCCCGGGGCGGTCTCCAATTTGCCGCCCTTATATGGGCCGTCCATAAATGACGTCACGCACATGGTTTTGGGGGGGGGGAGTGCAGTCACACATTTGACGTCACAACAAAACGCCCAACTTTAAATAAAAGTTCCACTTAAATATATGATAACAGACACTTTATTTAATGACGTTTTACATGACTTCAAGCGTGCTACGATATTAGAGTGCAGCTTTACACTAAAAGCATATTTAAATGACAAAGAATTGATTTGAAACATTGACATTTTCAAATAGAAAATACGAGTTTTAATAGGGGGGGGGTGGGAGCTTTGTGACGTCATATTGAAGAAGGGGTCTAAATTTTTGTGACGACGTGTGACGAGGGGGGAGGGGGTATAAAATCAGCAAAAATCGCGGGATATCATTTATGGACGCCCCTTACGTCGATTGCGATTGATTGTTTTTATAAATTAATTAACGTTAATAAATAATTCTAATTTAAACGAAATAAAGGTGGAGAATATTTTTACCATTGCATGTCTAATTTATTTAAGCAGTAATAAAAGAGGCGCATAAGCTGATATAAATATATAAATACCTATAAATAAACATTTATTATTTATAAAAATACAAGATACTTTTTTTCAAAGACCACAAGAAACTTATTGATGTCGCAGGTCCCCCCCCCCTCCAAATGAGGATAATTTGATAGGTGTAAAAAAAATTAATTAATAACGGTATTTAAATGAAAAACACAAATTATGTGTGCTACTTCAATGCGATAAAAACAAAATAAATTTGATTTACCACCATGCCATGTAGGTACTTCTTAGCGCATCATTCTGCGCATGTCGAAATTTCACGCAAAAACTGTCGTGGCGATATTAACAGCACATATTAATGATATTATTCGGCCCAGCGGTGATGTGTTGTTGTTTTTTATGTTTTTTTGTGTGTGAGCAGTTTTCTAATAAAAGCGTCATCTGTGAATATTACCACTTAATTTTACAAAACAAATCGATACCTTTTTTGAGCGATTTAAAATTTTTGAATGGTTTTGCGTTAGTTATAACAACCACTATGTAATCAAACAAATGTTGCGTGAATCCGTTAATTAAGACACGAAACTAAGAATATTTTTGTTTCACCTTGGTTTTCCCCTTCAAAAGAAAAAGGGCGGTTGTCGGAAACGGCTTTATTTTTCAAATGCCCACAAATGCCGCCCCCAAAATGTGTGCCGCCCGGGGCGGACCAACCCCCACCGCCCCCCTAGCTACGCCACTGATTGCGTCCTACGTTTATCTATGGTTTGTGTCCTGCATTCTTATTAAAGTTTTAAATATTGATAAAGTGTTGGTTTTCATGGTCTCTTCAGGCTCAGGCAACCCATTCCACGTCCGAATTCCGGACGGGAAGAATGAGAATTTTTATGTGTTTGTCTTGCATAAGGAATGAGAAAAGAGGATTTTTTTCTTTCTTTTTTATAAATCCATTTGTCTATCTCAGGGTTATCATTGTGTTTACTTTCTAATTCCACGCATAAATCTTCTTCATTGAATGTTTCAATGCTCCCTGCTTTTAGAGAAGTACTTCAAAGATAAACTCTTAACTACATTACATCCTCATTGTCGTGGTCGTGGACTCTAAAATTTCCATAGCCGTAAGTCTTAAATTTTAATTAATGACTAACTGAGCACTGCACCTCAGCGTGTATAATTTAAAGCTCATGTTGGAATAACCATCCTCTCAGCAAACCCCGATTTTGATTAAATTATTTTATATAGGCTCGCTTGCTCCCTCCCCCCACCCCCACTGCACACTAGGTTGCTCCCCCCCTCCTCGTAGTTACTAATTATTACTAATCCTACTTCTTAATTCTTGACGGAAATTTTTTTTGAAATATGAGTTGTAAATAATTTACTTCTATAAGTTAAGGAAACACCATAATTCCTAATCCTCTTTTTTTTAAAAAATTTTAATTAAAAAAATAAATAAAATATTTTAAGTATTTATGAAAGATATGAAGAAAAAATTTAAAAAACTACTACTACTAAATAAACTCTAATAAAAAAAGAGTTCAGATTTAATTCTTTAAAAAATGTTGGAAAAGAAAAGAAACAATACCGGAATAGCTTGTTTTCTTCTTTTTCATAATTTAACAATCCTAGAGATGTCAGAGCTGGGAAAAGACATTTTAAAGAAGAAATTTGGATTACCACCAATGCCTCCCATTATATCAGGGTATACTTTATTTATAGAAATTAAACTTACTTTCAATTCTTTGTTTTTTAAATGTTTTTAGTTTTAATATTAATATCTCTATGACTACGAGAACTTTGAAAAACAAAAAGTGAAAGGAAATACAAATTTATTAGTAGTTCAGTTACTAATTTTACTACTAAGTCAAGTCAATTAAGATTAATAACTAATACTAATACTAATAATTAATAATAATACTAATATTAGTATTACTAATCATTAGAGGTCTTTATCTTATCTTATCTATACAGACGCTCCTTCTATGCAGAAGATAGTTGCGTCCACAGACCATGACAGATGATCTGTTACAGTTCTGTTGGCAAGTGATGCAGCATTCACAGGCCACGGCTTTGTGGGTTCCACGCATTACCCAGCCGCCTATACATGTGTTAGGTACCCATTCGGAGCGGGGTGACTCAGGGACGCCCTAGGCCCCGGGAACAAACCCTTGCCTTCACACGGATTCGAACCCGTGACCATCGGTACGACAGTCCAGTGCGCTGCCACTCGACCACCGCGTCCCCTAACTAACTTAGTTAGTAGTAATAGTAATTTTTGTAATATTAGTCAGTAATTCAGAAATGATACTCTTACTCTTAAGACTAACTTTACTAAAGTCTAAAAACTATTAATTATTAACCTTTTAAATTATGGACAAAGTTCAGTTTAGTCCTATGTATGGGTCTAGGCCTAGGGCCAGGCTGACACACTGACAGTCACTGACACTGAGTCAATCACTGAGTGTGTCAATGACAGGGATACAAAATTTAGGCTACCCTCCTGCACTGACTACAGTCTACAGCTTACATCCATTACTTACAAAATTAAAGACCTCTAATGATTAGTAATACTAATATTAGTATTATTATTAATTATTAGTATTAGTTATTAATCTTAATTGACTTGACTTAGTAGTAAAATTAGTAACTGAGACTTAATAAACTTAATAATATAATAACTTCTTATAAATAATATAAATAAGTAATGAGGCATTATCATTATTGGCAATATTGCCATTATTATGTCATTATGATTATAAATAAGGGCAAAGCCAATCTTATAAAATAAATAGCATTAGACTTTAACTTTAAGGTAGGCATTAGTCATTAATTATACCTAATATTTAGCCATAGCCCTAGCCCTAAGAAACCTAATCTCAACTTGCCCAAACCCTCAACATTTAAGTGTGCAATTTAATTTTAATTCAAATTCAATTCAATATAATTAAATATTAAAATACACATGATCATAATTATATAGGCCTTATAGGGCTTGTCATAATTAACTGGAAGTCCATTAATATTAATAGAATCTACGGCCAATGCTACTGACGTCATTTCGCCGCCGCCAGGTTGCTAGACTTGCTACCCACTTGTCTCCCCTTAAGGAATTTTTTGGTTTTCTAAAGTTGTAACCCGTACCCCACACCCTGCAATTACTGAAAGATTTATGGGTTTATGTTCTTGCGCCGATAGTGACTACTGGAAACACTGGGGAGGGGGCAGTCACTGCCCCTCCCCAATATATAATTTCCTCTATTAAAGACAATAAATCCTCATATTAAGAAATTATATAAACTTAAAAAATAGAAAAAGTGGGAGGGGTTAAGGGGAGTGGATCTCCCCTACTCTTTTTTAAATCCCTTATATTAACTTCACCGCCGACTCGTTCGTCTCGTCCCGCGGAAAAACAAAAGTCGAAAATGACCCACTTCCAGTGAAGCCATCGAGCTGAAATTTGGCACACGGACCCGTCTCACCTAACAATGCCTCGTATCAAAATTTCAGATCGATCGAACATACTGTAATTAAATTAATGCATTTTTAGTTTATCTATATAAATCACTATTTAGAATTTTTATTCGTTGTCTGCTAGAGTCTTGACCTAGCACCTTTATTTAGTGGCAGGGGAGATAATTTCGGTTTCAATGTTTGGAACCGTCTCTCTCTCTCTCGTTCGTCATGCCCTTCCGCCTGACGCGGTGACAAGACCTTTGCCCTCTCCCACCCCCCCGGGTTAAAAGCAAATATAAGGGATTTATAGTCAAAAACTTTGTTTTTACAGGGTTGTTTATTACCTTTAACATTACTGCAAAATGTGGAACTATATGATATCTTATCTTATCTTATCTGTTAACAGACGCTCCTTCTATACAGAAGATTATTGCGTCCTACGCTTATCTATGGTTTGTGTTTAGTCCTGCATTTTTTTTAGAGATTTAAATGTTGATAAAGTGTTGGTTTTCCTGGTTTCTTCAGGCAACCCATCCACGCCCGAATTCCGGACGGGAAGAACAAAGTTTGACCTAAATCTTAAAATAGCTCAATCATGGAATGGGTTATAACGTTTTCCGGTCTTAGAAATGACGAGCCCTATTAAAATAGTATTAAATAAAAGTACAATGTAATAGGTAAAATTTCATATTTGTACTATAAATTGAATATATAATTTTAGTGTATATATTTCAATATTTTATTATATACAATTAGGGCTGCGAAAATTATCTATTAATTCTTGATTAATCGTTAAAAATTTTTTATTGATTAAAATTATTTTAATCTACAAAAATTCTATTAAAATTAAAGAAAATATTTATAATATTTATAATATTTTTTAAAAATTTTATAAAAAAATAATTAATTATTAATAATTAAAAATAATTTATGTTTTTTTTACGTACAAACATCTCCCGCGTAATATTAAAATTAATTTTTATTAATTTATGGGGACCGGCAGACATAAACTAAAAATGGCTGAAGGCATTAGCGCTGGGAAACAGGGGAAATAACTCAATAAAAAAATAAAAAAAGTCAATTACCTGTTTTTGTTACTTCCCTTGAAATGTTCAGTTTAATGACGTCACAAATGTTTATTTTTGGCTTTAATCGAAATTATCGATAAAATTAATCAATAATTTTTCAAAAGTTAACGATTAAATTTAAATTAATCGATAATAGCCCTATATAAAATATAATAAGTCATTTGCTTAAATAAATTCAAGTAGGCTATATACTATATCTAACCTCATCATCTCACATTTAGACCAACATTAATGCTAAGGTTTAACAAAAGATAAAGTTAATTTTTATATATGCTAATAATTCTACTCTTCTATACATCTACTGGTGATGTCTTGTGTCTGAAGACTGAGTTGTCATATAGGAACCATCAGTAGGACTATTAGACTATATAGAATTAATAATGGCTGAGAGTTAAGAGGCTATAAATAGGCTATTGACTTTAGAGTTTAGAATATTTATAGGATACTAAGTACTTTACAGGATAGTACCTAAATCAATAAATTAATAGTTAGGCCCACTTTTTTTTTAGTGACTAGTGCTTATAGTAATTATATATTTATTTCAAAGTACTCTTAGTATAAGTATTGGGCTTTACTAAGTTTATCATAACTGAACACCTTTCATATCTTGTTTTTTGACTTTTTTAAGTTTGTCTGAATTAAGTTTGGTTATGGTTATAGTTAAAGTAAAATGGACTTTTTGAAGTTTACAACGAGTGCCCTTTCCAGTGCCATTTCTCATGTTTTTAAGTAATTGAGTAATTTAATTAAGTATTTTAATAGTTAATTGGCCATTGAGCAACTAGTGTCACTCTCCAGTATTTAACATTGGAGACATTTGACTAAATTATAGTTTTAAATGCTTATTTACATTCACAGCATGATTAATGTTGTTTTACTATCTTTAAAAGTTTTTTTTAAAACAAAGTATTTGTTTTGACTGATTACTATTTTCTTTAGCTTAAACAATGTCGTTTATTGATAAAAGTTGTTGATTGTTATTCATTGATAAAAGTTATTAATTTTCTTGCATCATTAGAAATAGTGATAGATAAAAAAAGAAACCTGTAATATTGTGTAATGAAGCAATTTAATATTTATTTATCAATGCTAATTTATTTTAGGGGGCCAGCAAAGCGAAATATGATACGCAAAAAGGACTACAGCCCAATTTACTGGGACAAGTACTTTGAAAAAAAACTGGATGTAACAACAGCTGCTGGAGATGTAATAATAAATCATCATGATTGAAATATTTTTAAATGTTTTCATTACTTATCTCTCTTTTTGAAGCTAAAGGAAACTTCGATTTTATGATCTTAAAAGATTTTAAAATTTGTTATTACTCTATAGTGCATATAATTATTTAATTATATGGACATTTTTTTACATTTTCTTTTTTATTTGCAGACTTTTAGAGTGTATGAGCGGGGAAATGAAGGGCCAGTTTTACTGCTTTTACATGGAGGTGGCTTTTCAGCACTGTCTTGGGCTCTCTTATCTGTAAGATGTCTTACTTAAATATATATCTTTATAAACGTTTGAAAATGTATTTATATTCTGTAACTTTTTGATGAGTTATTAGTTTGTTTCTGTAATTTAGTATCAATTTTGTAAATTGTATCAACAGTTAAAACCAAAAATGATGTTCCTTAATGTACAGAATTAGTAATTTTCTTGTGATTGATATATTCATAGAATGAGTAAATAACAATTCCTAACTTTGCATGGATAATATTACATTCTTACTGCAGGCTCAAATTACAACTATGGTAAAATGCAGATGTGTTGCTGTAGATCTCAGAGGACATGGTACTGAATTTAATTTACTTAGTTTTAGTTTTAATAAATTTAACAGTATATTAAAAGCTAGCCTTAAAAAAGCACATAATAGTTTAAAATAGGTATGTACATATAATATAATAATTATTAATTTTTAAAAATTTAAAAATTTTTAGGAGATAGTTCAACCTCAGATGATAGAAATCTAAGTGCTGAACAAATGTCAAGGTTGGTTATAATTTATAATACAATTGTACTTACAAGTTAGCTCTTCTTTTTAAAAAAGTCACTTACTTTAAAAATAAAAATATTTATAATTATCAAACCAACTAATTAAGGATTATTAAGATCTTTGGAAAGCTTTGCCACGTATCAATTTTGTGATATTTGGCTTATTTTTTTTTCTAAAGCCACATCACTTAGAAATTGAAATGAAACAAATTCGTTTTTGTATTATTTAATTGACTTATTTACCTTTCTGACTAAGTATGTCATCTTCTTTTCAGTGATGTTGGAAACATTGTGCTGAGTTTATATGAAGATTATCCACCACCAATTATACTTGTAGGACACAGGTAATTTTACATTAGTAATCATGAAAAAATTATTTCAATTGAAACTAATATCATGTATCCTAAACTGAGATTCACAACATAATATAGCGTAATTTAGCATTGAAATCACCTATAAACAAAATCAAATTGAATCAGGAGTAGCGCCTGTCCAAATTATTTAAAAAGCTTATTTTTTCTTGATTTTTTAGTATGGGTGGTGCTATTGCTGTACATACTGCTGTGAGAAATCTCATCTCAAATCTTATTGGGATAGCTGTTATTGATGTTGTAGAAGGTAAATAATTACTTAAATATTCCCAGAAGATATCAGGAAATAATGTCAATTTAAAGGTGTTTATTTTATCTTATCTGTTGCAGACACTTCTGCTCCACAGATGATTATTGGGTTTTCTAAGAATTAATAACAAAATTTTTGAGTCATCAGTTCAAGGAACACTATGACTTATGAGCATACTTAAATAATTTGCATAAAAACATTTTAAAATATTTTTTTAAATATCATGGGTTATAAACATTTTTTGGTAATTCTTTATATGGAATTACAGTCACATTGTTGTATGTATACATTTGTAACCAAAAGGAGCAGTTTTTAATTTGAATGTGCTTGTTAATTTATGGGTTATAATAGTTCATCATTTTATTTCTTATGTGTGACTGTGTTTAAGGTACAGCTTTAGAAGCTCTGGCCAGCATGCAGTCATTTCTAAGAGGAAGACCAAAAACATTTGAATCCATGGAAAAAGCTATAGAGTGGGCGTAAGTAAACAATATCCAAATAAGCCCCCTGGTTAAGCAGATAATATTAGGATAAGCCCCCTTAATCCAAGCTGTGAACATGTGTTTTCTTTAGATGTTAACCTTCAGAAAATTTAGGCTATTTTACCTATAAATTAAAAAAGTTGAATAATATATTTTACATCAGTAATTTAAAAAATTCATTGAAATATTAAGCCAGGTTATCTATCCCATAAATGATAGAATTGATTCATTTTTCTAAAAATAAACTGCATCATTATTTGTCCTGATAGTTATGGATTCATTGTCTGATGTATTCTTTATATTCTTCTCATGATTTTTTTGCTGCCTGCTTATATGTTTACATTCTCTCATCAAGGGTAAGAAGTGGTCAAATCCTGAACTTGGAATCAGCACGAGTTTCAATGGTTGGTCAGTTGAAAAGGTGTGCTAACACAAAAGATGATTTAGAGGGCATTGTACTCTAACTATGTAAAAGGAATCTTGATAATAGGATTTGCTGAAGCATACATTACAATTAAATGTTTTAGTATCATGCTTACTTATTGAAACTGCAATGTATCCCATTTTTATCATATAGAATAGGATCGTGATCAGTGCAAATAACTTACACAAGTATTAAAATAACACAAGTATTAAAATAAAATAAAAATTAATTTAAATATATACATATTATGGAAAAACAATGATTAAGTAAAGATAAAAATCTCAGGAACGAAAAAAAAGAAAGGGGGCACAATTACTTAACAAAACCACATGGTATATGTATTGTAAGAAGAGAAAGGAATTAGCAAAAGTAAAGCTAAAATCACAACTGGAAAAAAGATTACAGTTACGAAAAATTGTGAATTTGGTTTAATCCGCGCAATTTGTTCTATTAATAAACCTTTAATTATTGTTTTTATCACAAAATTATCCTGTTTTTAACTTTTTTTGTGCTAACTTTAATATTTGTAATCATGTCCATAAAAAACGCCTCTCATACAGCCTTTTTACACACACACACACAAATTAATAGCTAAAATTAATTGAGAAGATCCACAAAAGAATTATTCTTGAAAAATAGTCATAAGATTAAAATGCGGGTTTGTGTTTGAAAAACTTTTTAAAAATAAAAATTGAACTTAAAAAAAAATAATGATTAAAATGAACCAAATGAAAACTAAGACAAATTCTGTAATGAATTAACAATATTTATTGATTTTTAAATTGTGATGATTTAAAATTGTAGAATTGTATTTTAGCATGACCTCAGATGAAACAGGACCAGAGGAGATGGAACATCAACATAAAACTTTCCAAGACACCATTGAGGAGGAGAAGGAAGAGGACACAACAGCAACATTACCCAGTTCATCTTCTCAAGGTCCTTTCAAAACACCTGCTTCAGAACAAGTAGGCATTTATACAGACTTTAATATTGAAATGGACTGTTACATACTGAAGCAATTTATTTAAAATCATTTGCCTTGTATTTCCCACCAGAATCGACACAAGTACACATGGCGGATAGATTTGTCCCAGACTGAAAAATTCTGGGAAGGTAAGAAGATTTTAAGAAATCTCTCTTAAGTTGATGTTTTTTGCAGTAAAGCTTTCTAAATTTAAAAGCTCATTACAGCTTAAGCCAGACTTGGAATTACTTCTGTCTTTGTCCATAATCAAAGAATTTTTTTTTAGAAGGAAATTTATTATGGTAAATGATTGTAAAATTTTGACGCCAACTCAAATTCTAGTTTTATTTAACCTTAAGCGTTTGTTTTCAGGATTATATGTCAACATTGTATTTACTTTTCTCAAACATCATACAGGTTGGTTTGAGGGGTTGTCTCAAAAGTTTTTGTCTTGTGCTGCACCAAAAATGCTGATTTTAGCAGGTAATCTTTAAAATAAGCATTTGAACTATACAAGTTAACACAACTACCCCTTTATATGTCATTCTTTACATATGTGTTTATTGGTTAGGGCCCTTTGTTTTTCAGGCATCATTAATTTATTATGATAGGGGGAATAATATACCATGTAAAGTAAATTGAAAATATTTAGGATTACTTGTCTTTTTTGTAATGATAAAGAAATTAGACAAAATATATTATATATATATATATATATATATATATATATATATATATATATATTGTTCATTATTATACCATAAAATATATTTTTTTTTATATACTCAAATAATGTTTATATTTTAATATATGATGTGAATACGTTTATTGTTCAATTATGTATATAGTAGTATAATGATTTTATTTAATAGAGATACATGATTACAAGATATCTTCATAAATCCAGTAATAATTTACAGCTAAAAAGGCATTTTAAGTTTACATGTATTTTTCATTTACTTATATTGAAACACAATCAAAAAGGAAATCCCTTTAAAAAAACAATTTGAAGCAAAAAATTAAATTAAAAGTAAATGTTTCAATGCATGAGAACTAGTATTTTAAACTTTATTTTTGTTGTAGCATTATTTAAGAATTTTAATTTATTTAATGAAAATAAAATTGTAGTATAATGAACTTTAATAATTGAGCTTTAAATGTGTTTAGGACCAGACAGATTGGATAAAGATCTAACCATCGGTCAAATGCAAGGTAAATTATTTCTTTGGGATTATGAAATATATATTTATTTATTTTGTAATTGTTTAATCATCAACCTTTGCAGTAGTCACTGAATAAATTGTTTCGTTGAGTTTAGGCTCTTGCATTAAATGATATACCGGTATACTTGTATATAAGTCAAGAAGCGATTTTCGATGTGAATTTCATTTTAAAATGCTGAGTCAGTGCTGGTTTCGATATAATTTTGTGCACTGAATGCAGGACAATGTGAAGTTACTGGTAGTGCCAGTGTACAACACTAACTATATGTCAATGTGAAGTTACTGGTAATGCTAGTGTACAACACTATACGTACCTGTCACGTTCAGTGCAGGTCAGCAAATAGCCTGTGCACTGTTGATGCAGAGAAGTACGGACCGTAATTGTTTGATTGTTCCAGGACCTGTACCTAATTAAACCTCACAAAATTATAAAAATCACAGAATTTCAAAGCCTAAATGTTCCCCTCGGCTTTCTACAGGTCATAGCATATTTCATAAATTTTGTTCAAAAGGCTACCCTTGACATTATCTCATTTATATTAAAAACAATTACTGTACGTACTCATCTATAAGTTATCTCATTTATACTTATAGATCAGTACGTACAGTAATTTTTTTTATTGAAGCTGTAACTATATCATAGAAAATCAATATAAAAGATAAGTATAGAATTATTTCAGCCAAAGTCTGCATACCTAATATTTATGGTGTAATTGAGTTCATAATATCATTTTTAAGTTAGTTATATTTGTAAATCTGTGTCAATATATCTTCCAGGAAAATTTCAAATGAACCTGTTACCCCAGTGTGGTCATGCTGTACATGAAGATGTCCCAGAAAAAGTAGAGGAGATTTTACTTCTGTATTATTTCCTGTGTTGTTTAAGTCTCTATTAATTTTTTCTTTTTCATAACTATTACACAAATTACTATAATTAGCATGTTTTCAATTACTTTATTTGTGTTTTGCTCAGATAGACGTTTTTTAAAATAAAATGTGTGTATACATTTAAATACTAGTATTTAAAAATTATAAGTTAGATAATATAAGGTTGAGGCTGTGATCAGGCTAAGTTGAAAGAAATTTCTTAAACCAGGTTCGAGTCTGAAAATTATTAGCTGTGACATAGTTTTCAAGATATTAGATTTTTTTGTTTAAAATATTTCTTTTACTATTTTTTGGCCAAATAAGTCTTTTTGCCACCACATTCATTGTTTTTAGGATTCCTCCCTATCTTTTTTAATCAATTGTTTTAGAGAAATAAGTAATGTGGAATCAATTATCAAAACTCTTCACATTTATATATTTTTTTTAAAGTAATCATTTTCACTAATGAAAGTTAGTTTTATACCTTGCTTTAGTTCCATTAATACATTTATTTCACCTTTTTATCTTTTTAAAAAAAACAATTTAGTGTCATTTAATTTTTATCTTTACCTTTCAGGTAGCAGATATTTTAGCAAATTTTATGATCAGACACCGTGTAACTGAGCCACTGGTTGGTTTTGAAAGGTGAGAATTTACCAAAATTATTTTATTTATAGTGGACCTTGTGCAAAAAATAGTTTCACATGTTTGAGTAAAAAAAATAATTAAGGCAATATTCTCTACTCACTAAAAGATGATTAAATCTTTTAACTAGATTTTTGCTTTTTAAGCCTTATTTAATTTCACCAACAACAAAAAATGAAATATACATATTTTTTAATGATTTATTACAATTGTGGTGGGTTTCATGATAATAATAAGAAATTAATTTGTTGGACAACCCAACAAAATTATTTAGGTTTATTTTATTCAAACTTTATAGTTACAATTATATTTTACAAATATGGTTGAAATTCATATAGAAATAATTATATTTTTTTAAGGTCAGTGCCAGGATGTTAAATCTGGAAAATGAAGTTGTCCTTTTCCCCATGAGAAGTAAATAAATATTTTATGTACTATTTGTTAAGAAAATTGTCTGAAAAGAGTATTCACTCTTAATAGTTTATTTTTAATAAACTAACATTTTTAAAGCATTTCAGCAATAAATTGTCACAGCATTTAACATGTATGATGCAATAATCCCCCCCCCTTTTAAACAATGGATAAATTTTATCAGGAATAATTATTGATACCTTTTTTTTTAAAAAAAGCTTTGTAAAAATTATTCTATAATTGTCACTGTATTTTTGAATTTCCGCATCATTCTTGTGTATTTAAATTTCAAGACAACTGAAAACAATTCATTGAAAAATTCAGATTCATCTGAACTTCAAAATCACTACATTGTTTTACATACAATGTCTCCCCCTGATTGTTTTTTGTGCTGATTAAAATTAAAGTCTAAATTTGTTTTTTTTTAAACATTAGTGCAAGCATACATTAATTAGTGCTATTATTGCTGCTAGCAAAATTGTGAAATTTTGGTATACTATTGTGCTTTTTTTAAAGATGCCAAACTATCCATTATAATTTATCAAATTTATGTTTATACATTGTCATTTTTGTGTGCAAAAGTATCAAAGATCATTAGAAATACTCTTATCATATTTTTGAATGATAATAATTGACTCTAGAAGGATAACCATCTGTTTTAGAAATTAAATTAACCACTTTATGAAAGTTCAAATTTGTTTCTGAAGAGCCTTTAGAAATTCATTGCTCCTATCCTGACTTTGTTTTAGAAATTGTTAGCTGAAAATCCTAAACACGTTTTTTGCTTTTAAAAAGAGTAGTTAAAGCACTAAACAGATACCTCGTCTTCCTACTCCATTGATTTGATAGGGTTTTGTGTGATTTTCATTTCATCCATCACAATAGTTTGTAAATGATGTGTCCATTCAGTTATAACAACAGATATTTATTAGTCTATGTTTATTAACATCACCACATGCAACCAGTATTTAAATTATATATCATAATCTCTGCAATCAATTACAGAACTAAATGACCATTGCTGGTCTGCTGATGTTTATTTGCTTATGCCGTATTGTATCAGTATGAGTAATTATTTTCTAGTCCAAATTTAGTTTATAATTGAAAATAATGCATATTTGCATTGAAGCCACTCAATACCACTGTCTATTTACACAAACTTTGTGTAGGTACCTTAACATAAGAGTTTGAAAATATATTTACATTTGTGACAGTAAACACGTTTACTAGAAAAGAAAGATGTGACTAATAAAAGTTGAATAAAAAAATATTAAGAAAATTCTGGAACTCTCTTTACTGTTATTACTATCTTGTATGTCCCGTAAGTAATTTATCTTTTTTGAAAGGATCTTGTGAATCAGCTAATTATTTTAATATGCTTTACTTTTCATTAGGACAAAAAAACAATTACAGCAAAAATTTCACATTTATACTGCATAAATAACAAAAATTATCACATTCTCAACATTCTTTAATAATAACTTCAATATATTTGCCTAAGTAAGACAATTTCTAGGCCATCGTGGGAAAGGTATTACATCTTTTAAGCTTTCAGCTCCCAATATGGCTAATAGCAGTCTTTCAAAGCCCAATCCAAAACCTCCATGTGGGCATGTTCCAAACTGACGAAGTTCATGGTACCTAGAAATGTATTAGCCAGAATAAGCTAATGAAAATGTATCCAATATGATTCCTGAAGATTTTTTTTTGTGAATGTGTGTTTTCTTAATACTAATACACACCATATCTTAAATAGTTAAATGAAATAAAACAGATGACAATGTCAGTCTATAGCCCAGGATCTTACTAAATACTTTATAAAAAACCTATCATTTTATTTTTTCTTTAGAAACAGAGACAATTAACAACTTTTACCATGACAATTGTTCCAGTAGCCCTTGTTTTTTCATTATTTCCCCTAGTAAATCCGCTCTCTCTTCCCTGAGGCTACTGCCACAGAGCTCACCCACTCCAGGAACCAGAAGGTCTAGTGCTGATACCTGCAAATTTAACAATGAGATAGGCACATGCGTACATTAAAATATCATTATTTTATTACATTACATTTTAAAAAAATGTTAAGCTTCATTTTGACAATCATTCAACTGCGTTTTGTCTTCTGAAAAGAAATGAGTAAAAAAAAATACGCTTACAGTTAATCCATCATCGTTTCTTCTTGCATAGAATGGCTTTATATCAGCTGGATAATCTGTGATAAATACAGGTCGGTCATCAACAACTTTGGTAAGGTACATCTCATGCTCTTTCTTCAAGTCACATCCCCACTACACAAAAAAAATGTCAATATTTCATTAACAGCTAACAGAAACAAACCAGTTTTAATTTACATCTTGAAATAAAAATGATTTCTTAAAAATTGTTCAACTACTAAACAAACACACAAATTAAAACCCACTCAAAAGTATGAAATAAATAGAAATCTCTTAAAATGAAAGACTGTGCACTAAATGTAAACAAAATATTTTAATTTGTGCAGAGAAGGAATAATACAATTTTGTATTAGTCAATTAATAAAGCTTTAATTTATTGTTTTGGTTACACAATAGGTGTGTGTATCTTGTATTTATTACAAAACTTTATAGCAGTCCTAATCTTTATGATATATTACCCTGGTAAGAGGTAGGTTCATTCTTGGAATATATGCTGCTATAGAAGAAACACATTGTGCTATATTTGTGTGTTTATGAGACATGTTCACACTGCTAATGGTAGTGTGTACTTACATGTGGCTTGTATACAAAAAGTTCTCCAGATTTGGACAAAATATCAATGGCATCAGAGTATGTCATCCTGAGGATAAAATTCATAGATAAAATGTACTTTAAAATTTAGTATCTAGCAGATAAATAAAAGCTTTAATTTTAACAATAATTAAAATGTTGGGCACAGAGACCGACCTTTTACTACCCTGATGATAAGGTGCTAAAATAAAATGGTTTTGAAATTAATCATTCTCAGATTACATCACCTCAAATAAAGCTACTTATAGACTGTGCTAGATTGATTTATTGTTATTAATTTTAATGCTTATAAACTGTTAATCAAATTTCATTAAAATTGTGAAACAAAAATAATTTACCTTTGAAATTCAGATTCCATCATTTTCTTTGTTTTTTCCTAAGAAATAATTTTGATAAAACTATATTACGGACAAAATTTTTTTTAAAAAGCTAGAGAATAATTAAAAACTTCAAAGTGTATAAAATTATGAGTCTAAAAGAAATTGAAAAAAAATCATTCTTAAGATTTTACACTCACCTTATGGCTTGGACTTGTTACAAACTTTGAAAAAAGAGAAATATCTTCAGGACACGAATCCCAAATTGTTTTATACACAAACTTGACAAGTTTTTCCATCACCTAAAAGAAAATTGGTTTGCAATAAAGCACAATATTATTTGTATTGAAATATTCTCTTCCACTTACTAGCTGTATGTGAGTCTTTCTTTCATTAAGAATTATAACCGCAGGCAATATTCCTCTTCACTACCACATAAGTTACAAAATCTAAAATTTTAACCAAAGTTACTATTATTTTTTAATCAATATTTATACATGTGACAAAATCTTTGAAAATTGTAAGTGAAAAAAACATTAAAATTTATAATTGAAAAACAAGGCACGGCTTAAGGTACACGTCATGAGCTTTATAAAAATTAGGTATAAAACAAATGAACCTTTTCAGTTAATGTGGTTTTTACATTTTGTCTTGTGTACCAACCTCTGACAAATCATCCATAGACTCTATAAAAGCTAATTCTGCTTCCACCATATAAAACTCAGAGAGATGAAAGCTACCTCGAGAATTTTCTGCTCGAAAAGTTGGACCAAAATTGTAAACTTTTCTAAAGGCCCTGAAAATTTTTTTAAAAATGTAACTTGTTTAGCATCTCTAAAAATAAACAAAATTATTTCAAAGGTGATCAATAAAAATATTATTTATGGTACAAGTTTTTATCTCTATAACGTCTCATTCACAACATTTTATAAACTCATTTAGAATGTAAGGTTAACCATCACG
Source organism: Ampullaceana balthica (assembly GCA_944989445.1). NCBI lineage: Eukaryota > Metazoa > Mollusca > Gastropoda > Lymnaeidae > Ampullaceana > Ampullaceana balthica. The sequence continues at coordinate 128,097 of CALYLW010001057.1, read as the reverse complement.
GTTAATCTTAATTTTGGTCCACTGTAAAATGCAACATAAAATCAAACTTGTGGAACTCCCCTAGTATCAATAACGATAAATTATCTTTATGGCGGTGTTTTGTCAAAGTAGATATTCAAGTAAAAAAAAATAATTTGAAATATAAAGAATACAAAGTAAAAATGTCAAATGAAATTGAGTAAAATCCAACATTTTTAAGTTTTATCTTTCCAAAATTATCATGATCATGCGCATGAGAATGAGAGATTAATTCTCAAAATTTTATTAAAAATACCATTGTAAAATATAATGATGAATTTTTTTTACCCAGTCATAACTTCAAGGTGAAGTTGCCCTGACACTGTAAGATAAGTTGGCTGCTTGAAGAAAAAACTGGGTCGAGAAGTTTCATCTTTGGTGTTGCCAACCTTTGGGGATTTTCCAATATCATCATCTGTATCAGTGTCAAGTGCAGATATGATATCTGATTTTAGGGGCTAAACAATCACAATGAGAAGAAAAAAAAACACAAAAAACAATCAGCTTTGTCTCTCTGCTGCAAGCTCTTCATCTCAACAATGTTTAATAACAACCATCTGATGTGCAATATCCAACATAAAATTATAGAAAATGATTCTTCAATATGCCAAACAAATTTATATCAGCATTTACACTTTTAGAATCTAACATTGTACATGTAAATATTACAATAATATGAATTTAGATTAATCTCAGTCAATAGAGCTATAATCACAGACTCACATGGTATCATTGATTTGATAAAATATCTACCTCTACTTTGAAAACTTCACATGCCCCTTCACAATCACTGGATGTTAAGATTGGAGTGTGAATGAAAAGATAACCTTCTTGCTGAGGAACAAAATTACATGAAAAATATATTTTTTTCAGGAATGGAATAAAAACCAATGGAGTTATTGTGTATTATAAATTTTAAATTTAATTAAAAGGGACTGCAGATTAAAAAAAATAATTAATTGGCATATATGATCTATTACTGCACTTTTCACATAAGTTGACAAGGTGACACAGTGTTTTACAGCAAGTTCTGGAATCCCTTAAATCATCCAAAAATAGTTTTTACATGAATACGGCGTTCATTTTAGATAGCAAATAATTTTGTCATGTGCATTAATCTTTAATTTGAAAGTGATTGCAATTCGATTAACTTTGTTACTGTATTTTCCTACTTATAAAATTATTAAGTTGAGTGCACTCTTTTTTCTTTGCCTTTGTAAATATGTCTGATATATTAGAAAGTTACTGCTCTTTATCATTTAAAATGAAATTGGTGTGGTTGCTTATATTTAGATTTGTAGTCTGTTACTGACTCTTTTGACTTTTCATTTTGAACAGCTTTTCAATCAGCCATCAAAAGCCTAACTAAATTTATTTTCTTTAAAACTTAAAGGGGAATTGTGAAATGCAAGTTTGTGAAAGGGGAAAAAAAAGAATTTTGTGGCAAGATGTTTTAAATCATCAGCCAAAAAGTAGAAAGCCTGTTTCCATAAAAGAACACATAAGAAAGGTATGGAATTGTTATGGATATGACATATCAACATACATAATTTTCAATGTATGTCACACTCTTTTTGAACGTTCCACATAAAATTGTGCAATATGAAAATAAATGAATAAAATATAAATAAATAAAAGTTCTGTATTACATTACTTTTTATTCTGTGTATTTTTGCAAAATAAATAGATTTCAGCTGAAATGTATTTATTTTGAAAACTCCCCTTATTTTTTACGGGTAATACACTAGTAAATATATTTTTTTAAAATTAAAATTTTTTTTTCAAAATGAAAAAAACCTGGGAATGCTAAAACTTAGATTTAAAATTTTTTTAGACAGGGGGTAGGTGAAAATTATTAGACACATCAGCAAATACTAAAGAGTGAATAGAAATTACTATAAGGGAACTTGAGAGATTGAGTTAGAAGTAGATATAAATATTTTTTGTAATTAGAGTTTTTAGACAAGAAATTAAAATCCTTTAACTTAGTATGAAATTGACACTTGTAATTATTAATTACAAATTGCGTGATTTGTTTACCTGAAAAAATGAATGCACAGCCATAGATGCAGCATTTCTAATTCTTAACAAAGCAGAAAAAATATTTGTTTTAGGTCGGACATGGAGGTAATCTCTGGTGTATGTAGCTGGGTGTCTTGTACGCTGTTTTAAAGGGTAGGCCTCCAAGAAACAAAAGACATAATTAAAATAAATGACTAAATAACTCATGGCACTAACAAGGAGTGGCGCAGAACATTATATCGGTCAATGACTAATGAGAAAAACTCAAGAGCTAAAAAATACATCTCAAGATCTAAAAATTTTTTTACAAATTTAATTTAAAAAATGTTGTTTTGTTTTTCTCCAATAATTTTAAAAGTACAAATTCTTGTTTCTGATTTTAGTAAGCAAAATGTATGCCAAGTGTAAAGAGCTAATTATATAATTACAATATTTTAAGCTAGCTATATAAAAATTATTTAAACTATTCAGAAATAAATTTTTAAGTACTTCAAATTTGAAAGTGCAAAATAAAAAACAACAACACAAAACCAATCCAACTTACAATGACATCACAAGGACCTATAACTTCACAAGAATTGGATAATACTTCTACACTTTGGCCCTTCCCTGGGCTTGCTTGCAGGCTGCCATTTATTTTGACACAACTTCCGAATGTAACTTGCTGTTCATCAGCAATATTTGGTGGGAGGACAACTTGAATATGCTGTGGCCCAGACCCATCACTCACATGGAGAAATGTCACACCTTTGTGACATTGCACATTTTTTACCCAACCCTGCAGTGAAAGAATTTTCTTTTAACGAATCATTTGAAAAAGTCTGTAATAAGTTGTGAGCATGCAAACATTTTTTGGCTCACTTGAAACATAAACATCTTTTTATACTAATATCAATGTTTCAGAATTGTATTTGAGTGTTGACTGAGTGTTTAACCTTGCTTTGTGTAACTGTGCATGGTGACCTAGACTTATTCATTGGCTTGTGCACATTTCTCATGTGGAGTTACATGATGTATTTGATAAGAGTGTTAAACTTTACTTTGTGTAACTGTGCCTGGTGACCTAGACTTATTCATTGGCTTGTGCACATTTCTCATGTGGAGTTACATGAGGTATTTGATAGAGTGTTAAACCTTACTTTGTGTAACTGTGCATGGTAACCTAGACTTATTCATTGGTGTAACATATTACTTTTATATGGTGTTGTAGGCGCTCTCACATAACACAATCTTTCATGCAATAATTCTTTGAGGCACCAATGTCAATGAAATAACTTTAATATGAACACTATATACATATATATAAAATTGATGTTTCAAATCGTGGAGACATAACCAACACAGTTAGACATCTTGTTCTCCAACTCCTGAACATTTTCCCGTGCTTCACTCACATGACATCTCTCTGTCATCAAACTCGTGATTCACACGTGACAATTGGCTTGTGCACATTTCTCACGTGGAGTTACATGATGTATTTGATAGAGTGTTAAATTTTACTTTGTGTAACTGTGCATGGTAACCTAAACTTATTCATTGGCTTGTGCACATTTCTCATGTGGAGTTACGTGATTAACATAAAATGCCATCTTGATTCCAATCATGACAATGTGAAGTATTTTACTGACAATAAGTCAATAAGCTTAAATCATCTCTTGTAAAACACACACAAAAAAGTTACTAAGTAAACACTTTCTCCCACTTTGTATCTTAGTTTTATCAGAAGTCTGCCCCCCAAAAAAAAATAATTCACTTAAAAAATCATAACTTTCTTTAGAAATAACCTAAAACAATAAATTTGGTATCAATAAATTGCATTTTTCAAGCCCTTTAGCCTTTCTAACCAACTAGATCTTAAAGCTATAATATATAACTATATCCTATAGCTTCATTTTGAAAATTTTGTCCAAGTACCTAGACCTATTATTAGTATAATTATAATTAAATTACAGCATTAGTCGTAACTGTAAGCACATTCACATAGCTATAGCATATTTTTACGACTAGTCGTAGCAGCAGACATGTCGTAACACTAGCAACATCCCGTCGAGTTGTTTGCCGTTACTTTGCAAACTTTGTCGTACCAGCAGACACTTCGAAACTGAAAACTCACAATCATTCACAATGTAACAAAGTTTTTAATAAACTACCTGAAAAGAAACATTACTTATATTATTCTGTCCTTGTAGAATGGATTTAATTGTCTCTGTAGAATATTTTTTAAGTGAATATTCTCTCATAAACACTTTTTTAATACACAAATAATTAGTCCTCTTTGGGACAACTAATAAATGCAAGGGCGCAGCCATATTGTTTGGCAGTGGCTATTGAGACGCTAACGTCTTAATAGCCCACAGGCTATTGAGACGCAAACAAAAAATAGGCCAATGAAAACTAAGTATTTACTAATTACGGTTGGCGCATTTATTCTATTGATTGCGTTAAAAATTACACAACTCTATTTATGTTTAAAGAAAGAAAGAAATGCATGTATAAAGGGTGGTGGGTGAGGTAAATTAATTATCAACGTTAAAATTGTTTTATTTGTTGACACTCTAGGCCTAAGTCTCTAGGCAACTTCAATAATCCCGTATTAGCATATTACCCGGAGTTCGTTTTTGTTTTGTTGCGGTTAAGATGCAGGGAAGCATACGAGACTAACGCGAGCGACGCTGACTTCACATCGCTTTCTCCATATTCCGGTATATAAATAATATACACGTCATCACTATTAGTTTACTTCCCCAAAGGCTATGGAATGATTTTTTAAATTTAATTTTAATTTGCTTAGTTGTTGAGGCATCATTGTACGAGAGTGTTTGATGTGAACAATGGTCAAGGTCACTGACTATTACTATTTATATCACTAGGGGGCCGTCCATAAATGACGTCATGCGATTTTTGACGATTTTTGACCCCTCCCCCTCGTCACGCGTCGTCACAAAACTTAGACCCCCCCCCCTCTAAATATACGTCACAAATCTTTGACAAAATAAATAAAAATAAATAAAAGTTATTTTCTATTTGAAAATAAGTATGTTTCAAATCACTTTTATTGTCATTTAAGTATTTATTATTTATTTAGGGAAGATCTACATTGTAATATCGTAACCCGCGTGAAGCATTTTAAAAAAACGTTAAACCGGCCTTCAGAAAATGAACTGTGTTAACATCCTTAGCTTATATTTTATTTTAATGCATACAAATTAAACATTGAGTATTAATCATCACGTTAACGTCTTTGTTTAGAAAAAAATATATTTAGAAATAACCTTTTTAAAATGTATTTTTAAAAATCCCTCAATTGACTCACGGGCATCCCGTAAGAAAGAGGTCGGCGAACAGAGGTAAATAACCTGAACTGGGGTCAAAAAGGGAATTCTTGGGGGTAATGCAGACTCATTTGGGACATATAAGATCCACTACAATCCGCTAGATATATTAAAATACGTCATGTGTACGTGTACGCTTGGAACATAAGCCCATTATTAAACTGTTCCTTCCAGAAAATGCATTTTTTAAAAATTTGACAACCATGTAGATTTCTTACCTACGCACTATATGAAGACACCTAAATCTACCCTACTTTCATTTATATTGACACGAGTGACAATAATCTTAATCCACATGACTTGTCTTTATCACGTATCATTTCTGTGATTTTTTAAAATTAATGCCTTAAAAACTGAGCTATGAAGAAAAGTTGTTTTGAGCTCCTCTCGAATTGCGATGTCGAGAATTTGATGCATTCAATAAAGTTAATGAATACTTGAATAATTTTAAATGGGCTCATTTACCCTTCTATCTAGAACAGTGCTTCTCACTCAAACTTTTAAGTATTGCGGACCAGCAGGAATTTTTTCCATTGCACCAGGGACCCGTACACTATTTTCTCTGCACTGACAATTTTTTCCGTCCCTTTTTTAGAACATCTGGGGACCGGCAGCGGATGGCCCACGGACCGGAACCGGTCCGCGGACCACCACTTTGAGAAGCACAGATCTAGAAGACTAGAATGGCCAGGGGAGTTTTTACCAAAAACCAATCGAACAATTATATCAATCTTAAAACGCTTTTAACTCTATCAAATAGATTTCCTCCCCCCTCCCCCTTTAAAGAAAAGGGATATTCCGTGTCGTTTTGACTTAAAATATCTACACATAATCCTATTCAAATCATTTTTAGACACTTGTAAAACTCATCAGCAGCATTTTCGGGGGGAGGGGGCTAAAGACGCTCCCCAAAATCCCCGAGTCATGTGAGCAGGACATTGAGTCTGGGGGGGGGGTAACGGATACATAAATTTGTATATTTTGGGGTAACGGGCAAAAATGTTCTACAACTCCTGTCATGAGAGAACCAAACGGAGCTGCGGTTACATCACAAATGCTTTGATGTTAACATCAAACGACGCAGTGTAACAATTTGATATGTTATCTTGTGGATTCTCAACCTTAAGGATTATAATTAGATTTAATTTTCGTGTCTTGATAGCATACGCCAACCAGCGTCTGGTGGCATACCGACCAGCACATTGAGAAGCACTGATTTTTTTTTAAAAAGAAGAAAAAAAAGTCATTAAATAAATTGTAAGCGAACAAATATTTCAGTGGAAGTTTTATTTAAAGTTACCCTTTTGATGTGACGTCACATTTCTTCAACCCCCCTCCCCCCCCTCGTCATGCATCGTCACAAAAGTGTGACCCCCCTCCCCCCTAGGTGCGTGACGTCATTTATTATGGACGACCCCTAGGGACAATCAGTTAAATGACAAGACTTTATGAAGAAAAAAGGTAATTTGACAATACGTATAGTATATAAAAGAAAATAATAATAAACTTACCTATTCTCAAAACAAAGAATTTCCACTACAAACACTAAATACTTTTTAACAAATTCAAGATCGCAATGATAGTAGTCCGTGTGCTCACAAAATAGACAACACTCTAATTAGAGTCTGTTTCTTTTAAAGACAAAGAAAGCTATAAAAGCATATAACCCCGTGACCTATCATTATTCTCTGGTCACCGGTTTATAGTCTGTTTCCCGCATCCAAAAAAGTGATCGGCGCGCGCCGCTTAGTGAAGTACCTATATTACGAGAGTCATTTGATAGACGTAGCAAAGATACCGGGCGATTAATCGGTCCTCAAATTCGAGTTCGGTATTTTAGTTTAGTGACAGTTTTCCTGCAAATCAAAGACATTTGACGTAAGATTAATATCAAAACTGACATTTTCTTTAAAAAATGTAATTGTTATGTGTTGGAAAGAGAGTACGGCGAGTGTAGCTCAAACCCTATTGAAACAGGAAAAAAATGGGGGGGGGGACGTCTTGTGCGCCGTAAAATTCAATAATTCTTGCGATTTGACGATTTAAAAATAATATGGTATTTAAATAAATTTTATTTTATCATCACTGTTTACTCCACAAGCTTTATAATTTTCTTATCAGACATCAATATTATTGTCTTATCAATATTATGGATTAATAAAATCAAAGTGAGTGAATGATTTCCAATGGGTAAAATAAATTGCTTATATACATAAGTCATAACTCCTTCGCGTTTGTAACAGCTTGTTGGCGCTATCAATAGAATAAATGCGCCAACCGTAAAAATACTTAGTTTTCATTGGCCTATATTTTGTTTGCGTCTCAATAGCCTGTGGGCTATTAAGACGTTAGCGTCTCAATAGCCACTGCCTATTGTTTATACTTTTAAGGCTGAAGTTCCGTTGTCATGAAGAGAGTTAAGAGCCTCTGATATAAATAGGAGCGTAAATTAATAGCATGTATTATGTTTTTGAGGCCCATATCCTATTAACTCGTGCTCGTAGGCGGATCTGTATGTGTCGTCAGAATTTCAGCTTTTTTAAAACGCTCGTAAACACGTTTTCTGACTTGCTAGAGTGCTGAAATTTTCACAGTAGGTTTGGCTTGGGGGGGGGGAGGATTATGCTATTAAAGTTTCAGACCGATCGAATGTAACATAATTAAATTATTAATGCATTTTTAGTTTATCTCTATATAACATATGTAATTCAATTTCACTGTTTGTTTTTCTTCCACGTGTCAGTTGAGTTCACGCGTTGACGCCACCCATCGATGTCCACACCCCCTTCCCCGGATTTAAAGCCAGGGGAGATCATTCATTTGTTTTTATGGGGTTGTTTAATTAAACCCCTTATATTAACTTCACCGCCGTCTCTGTCTTGGGCTCGCGGTCGGTCGGTCTTGAGGGACGTAAAATTAAAGTCACAAATGACATAGTTATGTTGTGTGTAGGACATGTGTTAGTGGATTAGCGCACAAACAGCTTACAAAAGCAAAAGGAATATTACATAAAAAGAAAAGCTCAAGAAAGTAGTGAACAACGGAAAAAGCGACATTAAGTTTTACAGATATTTTGTTAACGCATAAAAGTAGAAGACAGAATTATTTTTTTAAAAAAATATTTATTTTTAAAAGATGAGGCCCAGCTGCAGTGAGGAATGTAGAAGCTCGCATGAAAAAGCAGAAAATATTTTTTTACTCACAAACTAAGTAGTCACACAAGGGGACTCAGAACTTTTGTGTTAGTTGATCAAATTTTATATCTCACATTAAATCCCACAATCGATCACAATAAATATCAATAAAACTTAGAGTTCTGAATTGGGGCCTGAAGAAACCAGGAATACCAATACTTTATCAACATTTAAAACTCTAATAAGAATGCAGGACTAAACACAAACCATAGATTAGCGTATATAGATGCGCAATAATCCTTCTGTTTTGAAGGAGCGTCTGTAACAGATAAGAAGATGAAGAAGAAGAGAAAGAGGGAGTGAGTGTGTGTGTGTGTGCGAGAGAGAGAATGGAATTTGGCTGAAAAATAGTTAAAACAACAAATATGAAAATTATACTTAAAACAACAAGAACGATACATTACAAAGGTTTTCTCCCACTTTGTATCTTAGTTTTATCAGAAGTCTGCACACACACACACACAACCTTTCCAAAATTTTTTAAAAATACACATAACTTTGTTGTTGTTATTTTTTATTTAGAGACTCATAGTCTTAGACAAAATAGTTATAAATATGGTAAATTGTTATAAAAAACAAAGAAAAGTCATTTAAAACGCGTCACATATGCAGGTAAAGATAAACATAGTAAAAATTTGGTAATGAGCCCAACGTTTTCAAAAGCTTTTCTCTTTTCAGTTGAATTCAATAAATATTATTTGGCTACATAAATACAACTAATGCTCATAAGTCCCAGGGACCACACATATTTCTATGAGGAAAAAAATTTAATCAACACATTTATGAAGCTATATAATATATAGAAAAATATGATATCCAGTTGCACTCATTAATTAATGAAACTTAAACAAAATAGGAACAGTAAGCCCCATCTTGTATAATAAGGTAGCCTATATATTTTTACATTTGCCGTGGACAACTCTCATTGGACCACTCCTAGTATTAAATATCAACTTTTTTTCTGGCATTTCCATGCATTTAACATGGTATCAAATGCTTTGGTTCACCCTTGTTTATTTCCTGTTATCAGTGATAAAATCGGTTTAAACACAAACGAATTTTTGACTTGTGTGACCACTAATTTCCTTATACTGTAAAGCAGTGCTTCTCAAAGTCGTGGTCCTCGGACCGGTGCCGGTCCGTGGGCCATCCGATGCCGGTCGGCAGAAGTTACCAAGAAAGGGCATTTCGCTACCACGTCAGTACAGGGAAAATAGTTCACCGGTCCCAGATGCAATAGAAAAAATTCCTGCCGGTCCGCAATACTAAAAAGTTTGAGAAGCACTGCTGTAAAGTATTCTTGCGTAGTTCAAACCATTTCTCAATAACCCCTGGGTAGTGCCACCGCAGTGCCCTGTTTTTTCTTATGACCACTGTTGGATGGTGCCTCGGGAACCCACACAACCAGTCAAGACTAGGTCGACTTTCCACTACTAATGGATATATTATTTTAAAAAAATGTAAAAACAAATTAAAAAAATTATCTCCACAAATCATTTAATTTTGTTTTTTCATTTTAAAAGAATTTCTCAATATTGTTTATTGGCTAAAAGCATGAAATATTTTTACGTAATCAATATTTTTGGGTCGTTTTTAACTAATTTTTTTAATTTGGGGGTATCAAACCCCAGGTTATTCATACATTAATTTAAACAAACTAATTGATGAGCAACAGGATCAAAAGCCTCTTACAAAAGCTAAATAACAGAGTAACGTCATACATATCAATATTAGAGCACTTCATAAAAAATCTCAAATCCTTCACCAAAGACCCATTTATTTTGGGGAAAAGATAAAAAAATAAATGCTTTCTCGTCAGCGGCGAATGGCCCACAAAAAATAGTATTGTAACTCAAAATTACATATTAAGATTGTTAAAACCGAAAATAGGTAATTAAATAGTATAGATATACTTGTAGATGGAGGGAAATTTGAAAATCTAAACTTAAAAATAATCTTTCATCATCAAAACAAAGATGAACCGACTGAACAAAAATTTTAAGACACGTTTGAATGAAACAGCAAACTGCAGAAAAAAATCTCTCTTACAAAGATGCAATCAAAGCCATATGTTTGAAACCCAATTATAGTTGTAAATTATTCTCTGATTATCTAGTTTCTACCACAGTAGTGTAGAGCTTAAAGGCCTTCTTTCTTTAAAAAGGGACCACAGTAAGTGGGGCCTATTGCCTCATGGAGCGTATTACTCCCTTTTTAACCCCAAATTAGTTAATTAGAAATGGAATCATTAACACAATGAAGTGCAAACCATAATAATTTATTATTTTCTTTTATTAAATGTAATTTACATATTATATATTACCGAATATATTAGTACTATAGCCCGTTCGTTCATAAGCCGACTCCTCTCTTTTTGGTAGAGAATAGTACAGAAAGTGTGTAACCCGCTCTTAAGCCGACCCCAATAGATGCCGGTATTTTTTTTTGTTACTTTGATAAACAGTGGCGAAAGTGCGTATATTAAAATTCGTACTTGAAAACAAAATTTGTAAAACAATTCACAAAAATAAATAAAATGAAAACATAAGGTAAGTTCAGATGTTTAATAACACCATATACTGCATAGCTTCTGGTAGAGTGGTCAAATCTTTTAGAATGTAGACAAAAAACTTGATGATCTCCAAAAACAACACCGATACTCAATGTACATGCAGAAATCACCTATGGCCCGCTCGTAAGCCGACCCCCCAACATTTTGCCCAAGATTTTGTCCCCAAAAAGTCGGCTTTAGAACGAGTATATACGGTAATAATTAATATAAAATATAACTTTAATATTAAAATGTTTAAAATTATAACATAATTTCATGTTTTTTCTTGGTCATTTTTTTAGCGAAAGTGCGTATATTAAAATTCGTACTTGAAAACAAAATTTGTAAAACAATTCACAAAAATAAATAAAATGAAAACATAAGGTAAGTTCAGATGTTTAATAACACTATATACTGCATAGCTTCTGGTAGAGTGGTCAAATCTTTTAGAATGTAGACAAAAAACTTGATAATCTCCAAAAACAACACCGATACTCAATGTACATGCAGAAATCACCTATGGCCCGCTCGTAAGCCGACCCCCCAACATTTTGCCCAAGATTTTGTCCCCAAAAAGTCGGCTTTAGAACGAGTATATACGGTAATAATTAATATAAAATATAACTTTAATATTAAAATGTTTAAAATTATAACATAATTTCATGTTTTTTCTTGGTCATTTTTTTTAGCAATATGATTATAAAGAATCTTTCTATTTTGTTATCTTATTAGAAACCATTTTCATATAGTTTTTAAATTGAAGGAGTTAACGCATAAGGCTTAAAATTTTTTTACCCATTAAATTAAAAAAATAAAAGTAGCACCGTAATTTCCATGGTAACATAAACAGGAAGTTTATCTTTCAACAAAATTTTTTCCAGTCTGCGTGTTTGAATCACTTGGAATATAAAAAAATAGTAAAATGCAATTCTATCGGGATAAGTTAATTTAATTAAAATGTTGGTAAAAGCAAAGAGAACGGTGCGCTCGATAAATGGTAATTTTGGCTGCTATATTTGTTTCTTCTATTTTAATTTAAAAAATAGACTACTAAACCTAACCCAGACCCTAAAATTACAACCTTAATTACGTTTATGGATAAAAATAATTGGACTTATTCCCTTTTTAAGTGTAAAAATACAACATTTCATTCCCGGAAGTACGCGCTCTGCCATAACAATGTATCAATGTAAATAGTTGAGCGCACCGTTCTCTTTGCTTTAGCCAATGGTAAAAGCAAAGAGAACGGTGCGCTCGATAAATGGTAATTTTGGCTGCTATATTTGTTTCTTCTATTTTAATTTAAAAAATAGACTTTCCAAATGTTAAATATCTAATATCTTACGAAGCAATTAAAATTTCTATTTTTTCTCTCAGGCACACAGACAATTATTACAAAAATGTTTATATGTTGTCAACAAAATAGCAACAATTAAACAGCAGTAATAAGAATAACAATAAAGAGTAATAAAAATGAAATTCTTAACCCAATTCTATCTCCTTGTATGGAAAAATTTTACCCTGCATATACGCAACCCAGCAGTTGCTTTGGGAGAACTTCTTCTACCTTCACTATTTGCGATGATTCTATTGCTTTTGAAACATTTCTCCGAATTTACCTATAAAAAACCAATGCAATACGAGGCACAGCCATTGTTCTGGAATGCAATATTTCCTCAAATGGGTTATATTCCGGAGAGTCCTGCAGCTAAAAATATTACCGAGTGGGTGTTGAACGCCCAGCTTGAAAATCTGAGAGGCTATGCACAAAGATATCCCGACAAGATGCCTGAAGCTGGCGCGGAATTCAAGGCTCTTAGCAAACAGGGTATGTTCAACTTTAGCCTTTTTGTGTACGTGAGTATGAGTTTGAAGTTAAGCCTTCCATTCTTTGAATCTTTACCAAATGGCTTGGGTGTGGGTAGGTCTATTGTCTATGCTTATCCGTGAGAGAGAAAATTTTAGTCAACCTTAACACATACCAGGCCCACTGTAAACAGTGTTTAACGCTTTTAGTCCATTAAAAAATGTACCGCCTTGGCTTGACCAGTGCCACCCCACATCACACACATTCCACTCTTACTTTGCTCGTGAGACAACGAATATACGAAGAAGAAATAATAGCTATATGTAACGATTTCGAACTCTGAAACGAACTGAGAAAATTATATTCACCTATTTCCAAATTCCTAGAATTCGTTTGTTTGTTTCGTTTCTGGCTAATGTTTTTCTCAAAAATATTCAAAAGACACTGCCTTGAAGATTAATAAAGTGTTTTCCCCCACCCCACCCACTTCAATGAAACAGTTGAAGCAATAGGTTTTGAAACTGTAGAGGACGCATTTACTTATTTTAAGACGAGGACGTCACTGATACATTACTTTGTGGAGTTTGTGGGGATCAATAAAACCGCGACCAAGCTCCCCAAATCTATCAACGTGATCATTCACCCGTATCGAAAGGCGTTGAATATGTGGAGCACTGACAAAATCCACATGTTTGAATTTACTATGGGACCTAGGGTAGGTCTTGCATGTAAGTAATAAATATAAACGGCAAAAATAAATAATTTCATTAAATTTTTAGTGGTGGCTAAATAAAACTTGTGAACGCTACTTCACTTGGCCCATAGTCCGTCGTGGACTGGAAAGGGGGTTAACAAAAATAATACACTTTTAAAAATTAAATGAATTGTTTGGCTACATTTTTATGTCGATTTCTTGTGTGTTAAAATATTGGAATGAAAATTGTAATAGATCGTACATGGAGTTGAGTGAAGAAATAGGTGGAAAATGGGGATGGAGACAAAGTATTCGGGTATATTTTGTTGTACGAAGGGTTGCAATGACCTGATTTAGTCTTTAAAATTCATCTGTTGTTAATTTCACACGTTAATACTTCGGAACGTTTGTTCCTGAATCTATTGATAATTTGACGAACAATAAGTACTGGCGTTCATAGTCACATATTCTTTTTGGAATCAAGCTTCATAATGACTGCTTGTTAAAAATCGATTACCTATACTGTATTGCATTATAACTTAAAGTTTGAAAAAGGTCCGAGAGAGAGAGCCTAAATAAGCACATTGGTTAATGAGACATAATTGATTTAAGTTATACACTAAATATTTACCCTCTTAAAGAATTGTGCGTCGAGATTGGTAGAATAGATTCGTATATTAAATTATCCCGAACTTTTTAAAACTGTATATCTCTATACCACAGCAGTTTTCATTTTTTAAAACTTTCCCACTAATCAAGTTATCAGTGTAGACTCCATAAAACAGATCTTTACAAAAACGTTTTTCACTTTTAGTGGATTTGGAGTTTGCTTACATCCAGTCACTTGTAAGTAAAGGAATCCTGGCTCATTGGCTTCAACTGTCAAACAAGGACCCCAACATGGCAAAGTTCCCCCTGTACAGCAAACGGCTGCCAGAAGCCGGGTACTATGAGGACGGGATGTACTTCACCATAAGGGCGCAGCTGTCGTTGTTCATGGTGCTTGGGTTCATGATGAGCGTCTTCGTGGATACCAAAAACATCGTGAGCGAAAAGGAGCTCCGAATAAAGGTAAGGGACTAAAAAAAAGTGCCAGCATTTGAGATACGTTTTCTATGACTTGTAGCCGCAAAATGATATCGATGTTCTGTTTTCATAGGGACTGAATCAGGCACGATAGAATTATTTGATTTACATTTAATTCTATTCAATTTACGCCCGGCTGTCAAGAAATTTAAAAAAAAATGAATGAAAGAGCTGACAAAATTCACAAACTAGTGTTTGTATCACACTGCTTGTAAAAAAATAGACGCCAAAAACAACACCAATGGCGCCATTGTTGTGTATATATTTTATTATGACAAAAGGATCACTGCGTTAAAACATGGAGCGATATAATAAAAAAAAGGAATTCGCCCTCTTCCCCACCCCAACCGTTTCCACTCTTCAAATTTGTAATGCCCTGTCATTAAAAATATACTATTTTTTTGGTGTTGTTATTTTTGTTTGTTTGTTTGTTTGTTTGTTTGTTTGTTTGTACATCACAACTCCAATCCGTTAAAAATTTATGAGGTCAACCTGCAGCCGCTGGAATAGCAGAGCCAAACTGACGGCCATATTGGTTTGTCTAAACTTCCCTCCCACGACAGACGTCCGGAAGTATTTCGGAAGCATTCTGTAGTTTATTTATTATTTTTTAGTCTACTTCCTGTTTCAAGGTTGCAGTTCTCAATTATTTAAAAAGGACTCATGACAAAACGAACTGTCCTCTATATTATAAACATATACAAATACAATTAGAAACTCCTTGTGGACCTACAACTTTGACTCATAATTAATTGTAACCAATGGTTAAATGGCTTTTGAACACGTCACTTTTTATGAATGAAACAACGAGAACAAGGCATTAGTAGTAGAGTCGAAATGAGGTTGAAGAATGAATGGTTGTCAATGACAAGTCTGCACACGGTACATTTAGTTATTCCATGCGAATATCTGGATGTAAATTTCTAAAATTCTTGATTTTAAAAAATTACATTATTTTCAGTTTGTTTTATTTCCAACGCTTATTTGGTTTGTTTACTATAAGTTGTGGAAAAAATATGTTATTTTTATTATTATTATTATTAAAAATAATAAATCTAGAATTTTTCACAATTTAAGTGTATATGTTACTCATTGCTTGTGACAGTTAGTGAAAGAGAGATATTGATGATCATTCTAAAAATTAAACAAAATAGCCTATTTTATTAAATAAAAAATAACAACACAATAAACAAACAAAATCGAGGTTAGAAGACACACACAATTTTATTTTGTCGGAAACGTCAATTTTAGACTCACTGGATAGTGTTCTATCTTAAATATTTATATAGTTTGAGGCCCTATAACAATAAGCACAGCTACAGAAATATTAAGTAAAAATGTAGACGAGAGGTACATTTTTAAATAATTGAGAACTGCAACCTTGAAACAGGAAGTAGACTAAAAAATAATAAATGAACTACAGAAGACTTCCGAAACACTTCCGGACGTCTGTCCTAATGTCTACCAATACATGTACTTGGTTCACTGAAAGGTCACGCTTGATGCGTAAGAAATGCAGAATTCCTATCAGTAGGTCAAAAAGAATACAAGTTTTTATTAACGTGAATCAACGAGGGTTTCAAGGTTGGGTAAATTTCGACTGTGTCGGGAAGTTATATTTATCTAAATTGTATCATGTATCTTATCATTAAATTATTTTTTTTCAAAATGGAGCTACTGCAGCATTCCATTGAAAAATTGTATAATTATGAACAGTGGTTTGTCACAACAGATAAGAAAATGAGTGACCCGAAGAAAAAATGCAGACAAGACAGTGTTGTTGAATATTTGAAAAAATGGTTAAATGTTTGGAAACAGATACGAAAGGTGAAACGTAATTTACTGAATTTAAAATATTTTTTTTTAAAGGTTAAAGCTATACCCTTGACTTTCTGGCACACCTAAAATAAGCTGTACCAAATGTATTCTCATTACATTGTGTCATTCAATGACATCACTTATTTTCAGAATATCTTAGTGAACGTTTGCAGGGATCACTAGAATATGTCATTAGAGCAGTTTATAAAATAAAAAGAATGCACTTCAATGAGAGATTATTTGCTTTACATTGTTTGTTACATGACAAAGACTATAATCGTTTACTTATTCACACTGAACTACGTTGGTTATAAAATAGTGCATGTTTAAATCGATTTGATGCTCTCTTTAATTCAGTGTTGGAATTCCTGGAGGGCAAAGACAATGATTTGCGACACAATTAACCTTAAATAATGATTATGAAAGATTTATTTTGCCAAATTTATGGAAACTAATTTGAAACAACAAGGTAACCAATTCAATTTAATCAAAACTAAAAGTGTCATATCTGCGTTTGTTGCAAAACCTTTTCTGTACAAAAAAAAGCTTGGGAAGAGGAGAATGTTTTCAGTTTCCAAATCTTTGGAAATTGCAAAATAGGAGATAAAGATTTGTTGGCTCACCGTCAACACTTAGGAACTATTCATGCAGACCTAAACCAAAAATTTGAGGATATTTTTCGCTAGGATATTCCCGACTGGCAGTTGAATCGTTTTGCACGTGGACAAATACATATGAATCCATACTAACACAGAAGCAGCTTATAGAAATATCTCAAAATGAGGAACTTAACCCAATGTTTGAACAAGGATACCACAAACTCTGCTTACAAAAACAGATCCCAATTTTATATCCCGCATTATGGGTTATTGTACAGAAATTGTTGACTGCTTTCCCGTCTTCACGTGAATTTAGTGTCGTTATGAACCTCATGACAAAAGAAACGGCTATAAATTAGAGCTGAATTTGTGGGTGCTACTCACAAACATTGACAGACATAAATACACGCATGAAATCTAAACACGTTTATCCAAGTCATTGTTTAAATTTTATTTTAAACAAAAGTTATAATTTCAATAAATACTTCATCAAAATATCGCTTTCTTATTTTTCACTATACATTTATTTAGTTTTTTCATTTGGGGGTCCGTGGACAAGTTTTGACTATAAAAGGGGTCCATGGATAAAAAAAAGTTTGGGAACCACTGGTCTAAACTTTCCTCCCACCCCACCCCTCACTATTCTAACCAGGAAACAATGAAGCTGATGGGGATGAGTCTCCCGGCGTTTTGGGTGTCCTGGTTCGTGACGTGTTTCGTTGCCCTCATCCCTGCGCTGGCGTTCTACACCATCATTCTGCACGTCGACCTCACCGGAAAGGGTCCCATCCTGCAGAAGAGTGACCCGACTTGCGTGATGACCGTCATCACCTGCTACTGCCTGGCCATCATCTCGTACTCGTTCATGATCAGCTGCCTCGTGCAGAAAGGTGGGTAATTTACTCGGCGTGCATGTCAAGTGACATGTACAGAAAGGTGGGTCATTGACTCGACCTGTGTGTCATGTGACATTGAACAGAAAGGTGTGTCATTGACTCGGCCTGTGTGTCATGTGACATTGAACAGAAAGGTGTGTCATTGACTCGGCTTTGTGTCATGTGACATTGAACAGAAAGGTATGTCATTGACTCGGCCTGTGTGTCATGTGACATTGAACAGAAAGGTGTGTCATTGACTCGGCCTGTGTGTCATGTGACATTGAACAGAAAGGTGTGTCATTGACTCGGCTTTGCGTCATGTGACATGAACAGAAAGGTGTGTCATTGACTCGGCCTGTGTGTCATGTGACATTGAACAGAAAGGTGTGTCATTGACTCGGCCTGTGTGTCATGTGACATGTCATGTGACATTGAACAGAAAGGTGGGTCATTGACTCGACCTGTGTGTCATGTGACATTGAACAGAAAGGTGTGTCATTGACTCGGCTTTGCGTCATGTGACATGAACAGAAAGGTGTGTCATTGACTCGGCCTGTGTGTCATGTGACATTGAACAGAAAGGTGTGTCATTGACTCGGCCTGTGTGTCATGTGACATTGAACAGAAAGGTGTGTCATTGACTCGGCATGTGTGTCATGTGACATTGAACAGAAAGGTGTGTCATTGACTCGCCCTGTGTGTCATGTGACATGAACAGAAAGGTGTGTCATTGACTCGGCCTGTGAGTCATGTGACGTTAACAGAAAGCTGCCTCACACAAATTTAATATTACAACCATAAACAAACAAGAAACGAATAGGATGAAGTTTTTAAAAACCCAACCTCATTAATTTTTAATTAAAAGACAACAACACCTTTTCTAAGATTACTATATTAAGAAGTTAAGTGATTGCTCATGGATCCTTGTGAAATGTATAAATAAAGTATCAGAAATGATGAAATTATTATTATTAAATCCTTTATATTAACTCGTGGCGTCTGCTTGATGCCTTGCTTGATTGTTTGCCGAATAAACTTTGGATCAATTTAGAACCCACTTCCTCGTATGCTAGCGAGCTGAAATTTTGTAGGCAGACTCGTGCCGAGGATAAAAATTATCTATACAAATTTCAGATAAATCGAATGTGCTGTAATTAAATTAATGAATTTTTAGATTATCTCTATTTATCTATATGTAGCATGTTAATTTGTGTGCTAGAGTGTCGCGGTGCGTATTATATTGAACAACCTTTTTAATACTTTTCTGTCGCGCGACGCGGTGCGTATTATATTGACGATACTTTTTAAAAGTATATTCCCGATCTGTAAAAGTAAATGCTAGTAATCGCTAGTCTGTCTCGCGGTACGCACTATATTAAACATGTTTTTATAACCCTTTTCCCGTGATCAAATTGAGCTGGAATTTAGCAGGCAGACTGTAGTAGTCGTACTAAAAATCATTTATATATGAGACATAACTAAAATTTTGGATCGTAGGATTGTCGTGCGATGCGTATTATAATGAACATTCTTTTAGTTAAATCTCGTATATAAAAGATTTATAGTCAAAATCTTTGTTTTTTTTACGGGTTAAAAAAAATTCTTAGAAAAAGATTTGAACTCTGGACGTAATAATGAAATTCGAAGACCGAAATTATTTAACCATTATACTCTAGGTATAAAGAATGAATGAGGTCCCAAGTCCCAATATTTATGACTAACACATTCAGGTTTGTGAATTGAAAAAGGTGTAAAAAACAAAACTTAGTGGGCCTACTTTTATTTTGACTCTTTGGCTTGAACCCTACATTTGTATAAACTTTGAAATGCTAATTTACAAGATTTCTTATCTTATCTTATCAATACAGACGCTCCTTCTATGCAGAAGATAGTTGCGTCCACAGACCATGACAGATGATCTGTTGGCAAGTGATGCAGCATTCACAGGCCACGGCTTTGTGGGTTCCACGCATTACCCAGCCGCCTAACTACATGTAGTGTTAGGTACCCATTCGGAGCGGGGTGACTCAGGGACGCCCTAGGCCCCGGGAACAAACCCTTGCCTTCACACGGATTCGAACCCGTGACCATCGGTACGACAGTCCAGTGCGCTGCCACTCGACCACCGCGTTAACTAGATACGCCCCGCGGCATAGCATACGCCGCAGACTTGCTCATGGATAGTGCAAAGAAAGTGGGAAAAGAACGGACACAAACTACAGCACGAAGAAATCAAAACAACGCGAGTGAACGTCGGTGGGGGGGGGAACCACCGACGCATTGTTGGTCTTGAGACATTCGCACAGTGGTTATCTACTTGCCCCCCCCCACCTTCACCACCCTAGCTTGCCAACCATAAACTGTGATTGGCCGACGATAGCGAGGGTCAGCCATTTTCGCAATTAAGGTGGAAAAGAACGGGCACAAAAACACATTTTAAAATTTTTAAAAAAAATTAATGTATAAGCTGGGGCTTGAACCCAGGACCTTCTGCGTGTAAGGCGGGCGTGATAACCACTACACTACGAATTTCATGTTTCTCTGTGAAGGAACAACTCAAGTGAACGCAAGACCCATTGGTGGTCTCGAGACATTGGTCGACCCAAGCGAGGGTCGTTCGTCATGCTTGTTTGCACATTCTCGCTTTGGTGAAGTTCTATATAGATCCCCTTATTTGTATTTCAGGAAACGATGGAGCGATCGCAGCAGGTCTTATATATAGATCCCCTTATTTGTATTTCAGGAAACGATGGAGCGATCGCAGCAGGTCTTATATATAGATCCCCTTATTTGTATTTCAGGAAACGATGGAGCGATTGCAGCGGGTCTTATATTTCTCACCGAGTATGTTCCATATGAGATAATCAACCAGAAATACGAAGACCTCACAAAACCCTCAAAGTTCATATCTTGCTTGTTCTTCAACATCGCGCTGGGCCTGTCAAACTATAATCTAGGCCGGAGAGAGGCGAGAGGTGGGTCAGATAAGACATTCAAAGAAGAATAAGTAGTCTTCAGTTTTGTTGGTGTACCCTGCATCAAAGGCCAGAAGGCGTGATGGATTGATAATAAAGATTAATAATAAAAACATCGTCAGTAATAGCAAGAATAACAAAAAGAACAATATATGCAATAATAATAACAATAACAACAAGGTTAACAGTAAAAATAATAACAATTGTACTACAAAAAAAATAATAACACTTACAAAACTAATAATAATAAAAGTAAAAATAATAATAATTATAGTAGTAGTAATAAAATGGAAACTTTTATAGCACAATACACGAGCAGTAGCTGGGTTATTCGCGTTTCACATACATATACTCGCAAACACATTAATAAAAGTGTTCGATTTTTTAATTTAAAAGAAAAAAAAATTACCCAAAATTAAGCACACGAATCGTGGTATACTTGGTACCGGTAGGGCTACTTAAAATCAGAATTTGGTGACTTATGACTTATGTCCTGATTAGGGACACGCCAAGGAATTTTTAACTCGCTTTAGACAAGACAATTGCGAGTTATCCCCGCGAAAATCTGTTTTGTACATTTACGACACGCCGAGCGAGCAAGAAATGTTACTAGAGTTAGTGCAATAGTTAACTAGATTAGCTCCAATTTTCGTCAGACGATGTACACGTTGTTTACCCCCCCTCCCTACCCCCACACACACTGTTTTTCAACCCATAAACCAGGCGAAGGTGTACAGTGGAACAACTTCAGCATGCCCATCGAGAACGACGACTTCTGCATCAGGGACAGTGTGATCATGCTACTGGTAGACACGATGATTCACCTCGTACTCACCTGGTACCTGGACAACGTCCTGCCTGGAGACTTCGGCGTTCCGAAACCGTTTGTACTTTTTCCTAACGGTCTGTATCTCACACTCAGAGGTTGCCAATTTATAGTGAAGTGGTTTACTAAAAAAAAACCTTAAACCTGGTGGTGTATCACTTGTGTCGAGTGTATGTATATTAGTATAGTAGGCCTACATACGACGGGTAAAATAATACGCGGTGGTCGAGTGGCAGCGCACTGGACTGTCGTACCGATGGTCACGGGTTCGAATCCGTGTGAAGGCAAGGGTTTGTACCCGGGGCCTAGGGCGTCCCTGAGTCACCCCGCTCCCGAATGGGTACCTAACAGTTAGGCGGCTGGGTAACGCTGCATCACTTGCCAACAATCCGTCATGGTCTGTGGACGCAACTATCTTCTGCATAGAAGGAGCGTCTGTATAGATAAGATAAGATAACACGGTACTGAATATTTAAAAATGTTGGGGTAATCCCGTAAAATTACACATTGTGACCAATGCCAAAACCGTTGAACCTGGGTGCCAGAGAGACAGAAAATCGACAGTTATTACTTATGCTAAAAGAAGTGTAAAAACATCCCCCGACCCAAGTGATTAAAATATACTATCCCCTACCCCCCCCCCGCCACCAAAATCCAGGATATAACTTGATTGACGAGTTACCAATGAATATTAGTATTACACAACTTGAGTATAACAATAACAAAGTTAACAGCGAGTAGTTCTGTTTTTTAAATGTATTTACTTTTTAAAAATTTAATTATTTTGATTTGTTTTAAACATATTTTGATGCATATTTCGAAACCAGCTCTTACGCCATGGTGGCGCTTTCGAGATTCAGCAAACATTAAAACAATACCCACAGTATCCGATAGATTGGTAACTGGGCGATGGATGAGAACAGGTCACAAATCTCAGCGTATAACCGTTTCAGAGATCCTACTGGTGCGGGTGGTATGTACAGGAGGAGAGTACCAACAAGCCCACCTCACCGTTGGTCCACAACAAGTTCTTTGAAAAGGAGCCGGAGAACATGAAGGTTGGCGTGGAGATAGTGGATCTAAGGAAGGTAAAACGTGTGGCTATTAGCACGTTAACATGCTTCTCATCGACCCATTGTCTTAGTCTTAGGCCAATGAAGGAAAATCTTTATTTATCTTTTTATTAGTTATCCGACTCGTAAAAATTAGCACCTTTACCAGTTACTCCCACCCTACTCCTACTTTAATAGAAAAAAGAGGAGGGGCAAACGTGTCAAATTTATTCAGATGCTCCTTCAAGGCTGGGGACTATCCTTCCTTTTAATTATATTATGCAGCCTCATGATTAGAAGAAAAGCTGGTGTACACAATATGATTGACGGTTTTGTATTGTATAGGTAACGAATGATACTTCAGAAAATGTAATTAAATAAATATTTAAATTGAAATAATTAATTACCTCTACGTTAGTCTTATCTTCTCTTTGAAACACATTTGCCAGAAAAAGGTGAGTATTTTGATGGGGTCCTTGGAGTAATTTTTAAGGAAACATTCCCTGTTCAATTTTATCATTAGATAAAAAATAAATAGAAGTAAAAAAAAGATTTTTTAAAAACCACGTTTTTAGAAGCGGACTAAAAAGAAGAAAATAATTTAAAACTTGTAAGTTCAAGTACTTCGATTTAATATGACTAAAACGTGGGGCGGGCGCTTATGAGGTTTAACATATGCGGTTCACTCATTCTCTCACTTATAGATCTCTCTTTTTCTTCTAAATTAGAAATCTTTAATTTTTATACCAAACACCCACCCCACGTTTTCAGTCATATTAAATCGAAGTACTTGAACTTACAAGTTTTAAATTATTTTCTTCTTTTTAGTCCGCTTCTAAAAACGTGGTTTTTAAAAATATTTTTTTTACTTCTATTTATTTTATTCTTTTTAGTCCACTTATAACAACCTGGTTTTTAAAAATATTTTTTTACCTCTATTTATTTTACCAAACACCTCACAAGCGCCCGCCCAACGTTTTAAAAACATAGTGATGTGGTCACGGGGTGAACTCACAGATGTCAACAAAAGCCGACGGTACAGATGCTTTTATATAGACTATAGATAAACTTAAAAGTTCAATAATTTAATAACGGTACATTTGATCGATCTGAAATTTTGATACAATGCATTGTCATCCAAGATCTATCTGTGGTAAAATTTTCAGATCTCTAGGACCATCAGAAGTGGTTCAATTTTACGTTGGCAGATTTGAAAAAATCTTGGACAAACAAACAATGCCCAACGAAAGCGAGTTAATAAAAACGTGGTAAAAACAACCACTTGCACGCGCACACACACACACTAAACAAAACACACATACACACATGCATGCACACACAAATCCAACCAAACCTGTTTGAGGAAGGCAGGAGAGAGGACTCAGTCGTATTTGAAACATTTCCCAGCCACAGATGGAGCTGAATATTTTGGGTGGCTGTTATTTTGAGGATTTTATTTCCAGGAATTCGGCGACAAGGTGTCAGTCAACGACCTGACCATGAACATGTACGAGGGACAAATCACGGTCCTACTTGGGCACAACGGAGCGGGGAAGACAACGACCATGTCCATGCTAACAGGTGTCTGTGAGATAACTAAAACTGATGTGTTGACTTCATAGGATGGGGGGGGGGTTGGGGGACAGTGACTGGGTGTCGGGAGCATGCAGTCCTCCCAGGAGGTCTTTTTCTTTCTTTTTTAAAGTTGGTATTTTTTGTCAAATTCCGAATGATGAAAGGTACACAAAAGACTTAGCCTTTCACATGCAATAACAACCACAATTAACTTCAATTTCTGTTGATGAGCTTCGATGGATACCTTTGTGTGTCAAATGTACCTGTCAAACAAGAATGAGAGATTTACAGAGCCCTTATAAGAAAAGAAACTAAAAGACATAATAAAACACAAAAATAAATATTGTTGCTAAGGATCTAGATTTTGTTCATTTAAAAAAAAATACATGTACATGCTCATTGCTTTTATAGTATATTCTGAAAGTTTAGAAATTTGCACTTTCGTTCAGTGCCAGCGGCTCAATTTGGATTTATTACAATTTAATATCGTGGCCAACAATTGTAACGAGGTCATGGTAATGAATGCATCCTTGCACATGTTTAGGTTTCATACCACCAACCAAAGGAACGGCTGTCATTAACGGCTACGACATCCGCAAGAACATCGCTGGCGTGAGAAAGAGCCTCGGCTTGTGTCCCCAGCACGACATCTTGTTTGATGGCCTCACCTGCAGGGAGCACCTGTGGTTTTTCACTCAAGTGGGTGACAGTTTACTTCAGATTTTTCTTGTTCTATTTTTCCGTAAAATGTTGGTGTCCCTGTCTGGTGGATTTCCCACATTGTAGTTAAAATACTGGTATGGGATAATAAGGAAAAATAAAGATACAAACTAAACAAAAACATCTTACTGTGCGAAATGGCGTTAAATTTTTTTGAATTCTATGGAAAATTATTGGAAACAAAGTGTGGGGGGGTGGAGTGGAAAAGTGGTTTGTGTGTTGTGAGGGGGGATGGAGATGGTGGCGATTGACCAAAGGAAATGATGAGAGAAAAGAATACACAAGAAGATTCCGGGATTTAACAAGGGTTAGGAGCAACCTTAACAATCAGATTTTTTTTAAAATACCAGATTCAAAAAGTTAATTTTTTTTTAAATCAAGGCGCTCTTCATTCCAGATGAAGGGTTACAAGTCTAATGCGCTGAATCAAGAAATCAAAGACATGCTGAAGGAGATTGGCCTGGAGCACAAAAAGAACGTCATCGTGAAGAAGATGTCGGGCGGGGAGAAAAGGAGCCTCTCTGTAGGGATAGCTCTCATGGGAGGCTCAAAGGTAAGCTGGTCGAGGCGACGCTGAAAATGCTGTCTACCTCAGCAGTGAATATCAGCATGGACAACACAGTCAAGTTACCGTTGATTACACGCTAGCGGCTCCGATTGAAAATGTTAATGGCTTGTCACCTACTGCCTCAAAATTGATGATCTAGAGTTCAGTGATGGCGAACGTGTGGCTCGCGTTCCACATTTGGCACACAGAGCTTCATCGGCCTGCAAGCGACTAAAATATTACTTATTTAATCAAGTCAAATCCCTATTTTCGGGTTTCATTGGAATGTTGTCACTTTGCTATAAATAAGTGGGTTTTTTTTGTTGAATTTCGGGCACGCTGTCCCGTAATAGGTTCGCCACCACTGATCAATATGTTCTTATGTGTGTGCATTTAACGTCATTTTTATCTGTTTATTTTGAATTTTTTTTTGTTTGAGGGTGGGGGTGGGTGGGTGGGTAGCAAATATAGAAAGCATAATGTTGTATGTTGTGAGTGACTTTTGTGGAGGGTGTGGTAGGGTGGGTGGTGCGGAAACATTTAACAGTTTTTCACTAGTCTTTGTGTTGTAGAACTAAAATTGTAATTGAATTCACACCGTGTGGTCTCTCTTACCCCACCCCCCCCCCTTTTTTATCAAACATTATTTACGAGTGTATTTAGTTGACGATTGCCTCTTTCGGTAGGCTAAGATTATTTCATTTAACGAAGTGCAGAGGCGTCACTTGTGGCGTGTAGGTGGTGCGGATCGCACCGGGTGACACCATCACGAGAGGTGACATCAAAGTGTAAAATTATGTATGTCCCCATTCTTTTGGTACTGAGAGACTCGGAGGAGATCTATTGAGTAGGTCGTGAGGGGGTGACACCATGAGTTACGCACTGGGTGACACCAACCCTAGTGACGCCTCTGACGAAGAGTATTTACTCGTACTAGAAGCACCATCATTCACTCCACAATACGACAGGTGATATTCTTGGACGAGCCCTCCTCGGGCATGGACCCGGCCACACGCAGACACACCTGGGACGTCCTCCAGAAAAACAGAAAGGAGCGGACCATGATCCTGAGCACGCATTACATGGACGAGGCCGATGCCCTTGGGGACCGAATCGCCATCATGGCCGAGGGCCGCGTCCAGTGCTGCGGGACATCGATATTTCTCAAAAAACTTTACGGTATAGTTTCTATTTTTTAATTATTTACTTCTAAGCGGTCGTATTACCGGGCGTTTCAAAATCTTTGCTTTCAATTAATTTGGGCGAGGCTTGTATAGCAATGCATTTTAAGCACTGAAGAATTAATGCAAGTAAATGTTTATCCATTTATTTCATTTATCCTGTAACAGCCGCGTTGTTTCCGTGTTCTACACGATAACATTGATTGACAGTTTCTGTCCATTTTCTGTTCTTCTGTTGAGAAATTCAGATAACTCTAAAACTCATTCCAAAGTTAAAAAAAATTCAAAAATTCAAAAGCCCTGATAGTGTAATTTAAATAAACATTAAGAAAGTAATGATTTATTTTTGGACATATATGTAGCCCAGTAAACTTTTATTGGAATGATTAAGAACATGACTTTGTATGCATGTTCGTTTGTGTGAAAAAATGGCTAATGGAGTATTGTAGATTATTATTCAATATAAAAAAGCTAATCCGTACACATCATTAGGTTTATATCGGATGATACCGTATACTGTTAACACGGGTAACATAAATGACTTAGTTCATTTATCCCTACACCACCCGTTGACCTAGTTTATCTATCCCTGTCTCGTGTACGGATATCCCTCGATGAATTAGTTCATTTATGCACACATGGCATGTAATGCTTTTCACTTGGTGACCTAAATTATCTGTCCCTGTACCACAGGCACCGGGTATCACCTGGTGATTGTCAAAGAGAACAAGTGCAACACGGACACCTTGACCAAGTTCATCCAGACCTTCGTCCCCAACGCCCAAGTCGAAAGTGTGGTCAGCATGGAGATCTCCTACTTACTCCCTGAAACAGACTGCGACAAATTCTCCGCACTTTTTAGACACTTGAAAGCCAAGAAGAAAGACCTCATGATTCTAAGCTTTGGGACCACGGCCACTACAATGGAGGAAGTCTTCCTAAAGTGAGTCACTTGCAAAAAAAAATAACGTGTGAAACATCGGCTTGTTGAAACAAGGTTAGTATTTATTTTAGTTGCTTATAGAGACACGTCGAAACGAATAGAGAGATTAAAGAGATGACAGGACGATTACACGGCGTAAACCAAAACTTAAAATAACGATCCGTATTAACATGTTTCAATAAACACAATAGTTTAGTAAAGGATTTCCATCTAGGTTGGCCTGTATGTAAAAGCCACCATTGAGGATCTGTATTATAAATATGTTTCAAGATTGTTGGTTATTAGCTCATTGGCATTTCATTCGTATTCCTAGATCTGAAGAGGATGTCAAACACGACGATAATATTCCTTTGGAGCCTACTGAAAAGTCCATCGGAAGTTTTGTGAGCAAAATAACAGGAGAAGAGGAAAATATATTGGGTAAATCATTAAATCTGACAAATGTCTGATACCAATATTTTAAAATAAAATAAAGAAGTTAATGGCCTTAGTTTTTTTTTGTATTAAAAAAAAATTAATATGGGATTTGAGGTGGGTGGAAAAGAGGAGCATACGCGAAAAACAATAATAAATCTAAAGACTGGAAACCTTCATGCTCATATTATTGAAGAACACCAAAATACGATTGCACTGACTTCCCATTATTTAGTAACTGCTCTTGCGATAACGTCAAGTTTGTTCAGTTTAGAGAAGTTATGTTTTAAATGTTTAGTGCAGTGAGGTATTATAGCTCGGAGACGTCCAATATTTTTGCTGC
The DNA here is from genome assembly GCA_944989445.1 of Ampullaceana balthica. Classification (NCBI taxonomy): domain Eukaryota; kingdom Metazoa; phylum Mollusca; class Gastropoda; family Lymnaeidae; genus Ampullaceana; species Ampullaceana balthica. The sequence continues at coordinate 99,522 of CALYLW010001057.1, read as the reverse complement.
GCATTTCCAAGAAAATAAAATCGCTATATATTTTCCCCAAAAAGGTGCCTCTTCTAGATCCCTGGTTTGAACCAGTCCTTTTCCTGGGCTACTGTTTCCAGGTTTTTTTTTATTTTCGCGCCAAAATGCCCATTGTAGTATAAGACTTATGTTTTTTTTCATGGTAGAACTCATTGTAAATTAACAGCTGAAGAATATATGTTAACAAAAAGAATTAAAATACTCATATTTTCATTGGAAATTTAACACACAGATAACTAGAAAACTGCTAAATATTCTATGTAGTTTACTGTTTCAGCTGGTAACCTAACAGAAAACTCTTTGAATTCATATTTTGGGTCTTAATTTATTGGCAGGAAGTGCAGTCTTGATAATATTTTATGTATTTTCTCGATAATCTCCTATGTATTTTTTTAATAATCTTTTATGTATTTTCTTGATAATCTTTTATGTATTTTCTTGATAATCTTTTATGGATTTTCAATTTTAAAACAAAAATCCAGAGGGGAACAAACAGCAAGAAAATACCTTTGTAACTTTTTTCTTTCTAACCATTATAATTTTGAAAACATTTTTTTTTCTAGAATCTAACTCTGGGTTCTAGGTGGCAAGAAAGAAGCATGTTTGTAATTATAACAAATATTCTAACTATCATTTTAATAATTTTGAAAACATTATATTTTTTTTCTAAAATCTAACCCGGGTTCTGGGTGGCAAGAAAGAAGCATCTTTGTAATTAAAACAAATATTCTAACTATCATTTTTATAATTTTGATATTTTACATTTTCCCCAGAATTTAACTCTGGGTTCAAGGTGGCCACTGGTGCCCGTCTGAAGCTCAGCCAGCTGACCGCACTGCTCATGAAACGCTTCGTTGTCGCCAGGCGCCATCTGATGACCACCATGTTGACCTACAGCATCCCTGGCTGCATGATGCTGCTGTACATCATGTTCGAATTCTCCATAATCGCCACCGAGAGAAAAGTCGACCCGTTGCTGCTGTTCGATATCAACATCTACGGCGTCACCTCCGTAATCGTGTCATACGACAACGTGTCAGAATCGATTGCTGAAATTTACGGCAGAAAGATAAAAAGGTCCCGACTTATTGACTTGAAAAAAAGTGGGGTAAGTAATCGATATTACTTTTTCATAACATGACGTTTATTAAATATACATTTTCTTATTATCATTGATTGACATTTCATGATTTTCATCACACAGATGACATGAAACCGGAATTTCCAACCGCAATTCCACGACTGAAACTACTTTAAAAAAATATTAAAAAAAAATAATTATGTTTTATAAATAGGGTTGCGGAAATTAACGATTAAAAAAATTTAACGATTAAATTTTTTTAAAACGATTAATCGAACCACCACTTATAGACTTATAAATGTACTGGAAGTAAAAAAATTAAAATATTTCGGCCGATAAATATAAACTAATTTATGGACGATTACAGGAACATTTTGGTTTTAAACTATTGACTAACGTGAATGTTCAAAATGTTGATAAAGGTTATTGTGTCCATTGTGAGAAATCGTTTGCCTACCATGCAATGTTCTCTCTATGTCTAAGCTTCGTTGGTCCGTGTGCAAAGTTAAAAAAAAACTCGTGTGCAAAAGTTGCACAACGTCCATTTTTGTGTGCAATATTTTACAAAATTTGCTGTGCAGCGATTCTAAACTCCTGCGTGGCGTCGGTCAAATATCTGCGCAGCCACGCTGCTTGAAGGGAACATTGCTACCATGGTTCTAACACTTCGCTTACATACCACCTGCAAACCAAACATACACTACAGTATCGGAAACTTCAGCTGAGACAATCTAAAGCTATGTGAACGATTGTTCAGCTCGGCGGGTTATATTGTCAATTAGAAAGGCTCCTCACTTGAACCAAATTATGTCAATACACTTGTCTGTTTGCGTTGTTGGTTAAAAGATGTTATATTAAGAAGACATTCCAGTGTTATTTCGATTTTCGACAAGTATTTTAATAAATTATGTTACTTATGACACCATAGATTTCTATTTTCGGCTTTAATCGAAATTTACGATTAATTAATCGTTAATTTGTCAAAAGTTAACAATTAAATTGAAATTAATCGTTAACAGCCCTAATATATATATATATATATAGAGAGAGAGAGAGAGAGAGAGATTTGGCGTGTAAGAAATCAAGCGCACGGTGGGGAAAGCATCGAATGCCAGCTTTGGGTGCTTGTTGGGGACATCTCAAATTGGAAATACATTTCATCAGAATTAAAAATAAACATTAATGCGTTGAAAATATTTTCTTAAATAGTGAGACGTTTTCGAACGTAATGTTATAAGATGGGAGGAGTTAGATACAGAAAGTGACGACAAGGGAATTGAAGAGCATGAACAGTGTTAATTGTCCTAAAATCAAAAGAAGGCTGAAAATTCAAAAGAACATTTGCTTTAAACTATTTTATTTATATGATAGCGTATCAGCCGTCGAAAATGACGGAAGTTTTCAAAATAAATAAACATCAGATTAAAAAATAAAGTAATACAGAACTTTCATTTATCTTTATTTGATTCATTTATTATCATATTGAACAATTTTATGCTGAACGTTCGAAAAGAGTTATATTTGGAGCAGTAATTTTTGGTGCGCACTATAAAACCTAACAGCATTACATCCAAGAAGCATTACATCCATTACGGGAATTATGTATGTTGATTTATTTCCAGTATGACGATATTGACGAGTATTTCAAGACAGAGTTGAAGGATTCGATGGAAGTTGAATTACAAAAAAACTTTGTGGTCGGAGCCCAGTTCATTTACATTCCTAGCTATCATTCTTTGTCAGCGACCGCCCTGTTCAACGGCAAGCCGTATCATTCTCTGTTTGTCTCTGTAAGTAGAACTCGTCAAGTCGTGGGAGGGAAAGAGTGCTTCTAGCACTTTCCGGAGAGTTTAAGTAGCGGCTTCGGGAACGCGTAGCAGACATGTGCAGCTCTCGCTAATTTATCGATTTGTTTTATGCTGTAGCTATTAAACTTGATGATCTACCATGATAAATCAACTTATCCATATCTCTTTTTTCAGAAAATTTTAATAGCATCTATACATCATCAGAATTAAACCAATGGCCGAAGAAGCACTTCAAGAATTACGAAGATTTCTAAATTAGACATTTGTAGTGCGTGCATAATCAAAGCGTAACGCTAATTATTTTATTTATACGCTAATTTTTTCCTCTTTTAAAGAAAGTGTTACTTCCTCTTCTTTATTTTTTTTTGGGGTTGTTAGGCTTTTTTAAAAAAAAGGGTGGGGGGGCTATGAGGATATAACATAGTTCAGAATAGTTTTTTTGAAAAGCATTTATATCGATGAAAAGGTGTTTAATATAATACGCTGAGGTGTTATAATAAAAGGTGTTAGAAGACGACGGCACTTTATCGTGTAAGTGGCATTTTTCTGCTGAATTTTTATTTTTTTTAAAACTGGGAAAAAGTTGTTTTAATCTTGAAAGAAAAAATGTAACTACGCTACAGGAAAAATGTGTTACCTTGAAAGACACTTTATCTCTAATATTTCACGTTTTCAAATTTAAAAAAAACAACTTTCAAGAGAATGTGGACATTCTTAGAAAATTAAAATTCTTATGAAAATTCCTCATACTGTTTCTCTCTCTCTCTCTCTCTCTCTCTCTCTCTCTCTCTCTCTCTCTCTCTCTCTCTCTCTCTCTCTCTCTCTCTCTCTCTCTCTCTCTCTCTCTCTATATATATATATATATATATATATATATATATATATATATATATACTAGATTGTTCCGGGGCGCCGTGGCGCCTTCGGCGCCCACTTCTTTTAGGGCGCCTACGGCGCCCACCTTATTCATAAGCAAAAATTAAACTTGCTGAAATGTTCACAAAGTATTTTTATAGGGGCCGTCCATAAAGTACGCCACTTTTTTTGTCAAAACCCCAAGTAACTTATCCTTGTTTGATAAATACGAAATATTAAACTTCCTGAAATGTACACAAAGTATTTTATAATTATAAATCATCAAATCCTATTTTTACATCGTTCCCTTTTTCCAAAATTAAGATATAAGCTAAAGCAATGACGTCATATAATATATTTTTTTACAGCGCGTCTTTAATTTGTAATTAATTTGCACACCTTTTGATGCACACCTTGTGTTAAATATAAGATCAACCAATGACGTCATATTAAATATTTTTACAGCGCTAATCACCACACGATTTTTTAAAACTGCTATAGACTGTTGTACATCATCAGCGTTCCACATCCAATGAGTGAGCCACTTGGGCTTTTATATTATTTATATATATATATATATATATATATATATATATATATATTTATATACTTAACAGAGATGTCAAGACATTTTCTTATTCTTAAGGTAGACCTGGTTATGAAGACGATGGTTGGTTACCTGCTCGGCGACTCGTACAACATCACTGTTGGGATTTTGCCGATACCATTCAAAGGGGAGTCGGAGCTCGAGTTCTCCATGTTCGAGAGCTACAGATCCGGGTTCTTCGCCGGGATGTTCGCGGGCATTGGGATGGCCATGTTCTCTGCCAGCGTCGTCCACTTCATTCTCCGAGAGAGACATGCACGTTAAGCTGATTGTTTTTGTTTTTGTTTTAAAAATGGTGTACACGGTAAAAGCTATTGCAAAAGTATCATAACGAATCATAATCGTAACACCATGATACGACTGTGTTTTTTGGTGTGGGATAGTTAAATGGGAGTTCTATAACAAAACGTTTAAGATTTCAAGCTTCCATATAAAAACGAAACAAACAAACGTGTGTACTTTATGGTTTAATGAGTTACAAATTTTAATGGGTCTGGTTGAAGTCAGGGAATACGAGGCACAAGATGTTGAATTGAAAGGTTACATTAAAAACTGAGAGCTTTGTAATCTACAAACAAGACACCAGTAGAATCACTTTAAAAATGTATATATACTTTATCTCAAAAGTAGGAGAAATATTGTCTAATTTTAATAAAATATCACAGATAATTTTAAATGTAAAAAAAATTTTAAAAAATTTATACTCTTTTAAGATTTAGTAATTTAACTGAAAAACTGTATTTATGCTCTTATATCTTTTCTAACATATACAAATGAAACATATTGACGACATTATTTTGTTTGTGACCCATTCCAGAATGGCGTGAAGCACATGCAGGCCATCTTCGGGGTCAGCATGCTCATGTACTGGATACCGACCTTCTTGTGGGACGCCATCAGCTTCATCATACCCATCCTCATCCTCTTCATCATATTCTTCCTTTTCGACCTGCAAGCCTTCCTGTCGGGGAACAACTGGATCCTCGTCATCATCATCTTCTGCGTCTTCATCTGGTCCATCCTGCCCATCACGTACGCTCTTCAGTTCTGCTTCAGTTCCCCGTCTTCCGGTCTGGCCGGGGTGCTGATACTTAATCTTCTCTCAGGTGAGTGGCCTCTCTCTCTCTCTCTCTCGGTGAGGTTGAGTTATACAACGTTGAGGGAGCTGTATAAGATTTTAAAAAACGTGTTTGAAGTTTGAGACGAAGCTTTCGGAATAAATAATAAGGGAGCGTTCATTTAAAAGGTTTCGTAGAAAAATTTCGGAGACACGGTTTTGTTATTTTTGTCAATAACAAAATAATCTTTTCTAGGTGCGGTTAGTAATTTAACTATAAAAAAAACAACTTTTAAGTATATACTGTTGAGTAGCAGCATTATATTTCAATGATTAATGTGTAATTAAAGAGCTTTAAAAATCAGACTTTGTGCTACATTCATAAAGGAGGAAAAATAAACGTTGTAACGATATATACATTTACAACACAATTTTCATAGAATATTAATGTATTGTTGGACTAATAAATTATTTATCGCTCTTAAGGATAAAAAAAATGTATAGATTTAAATGGAAAAATGAAATCTGGCTTATGAATATCTTTATACTTTTTTCATTAAAAAAAAGTTTTTTTTTATCTTAAAAAATACAACTTAAGTCAATTTTCTGATTTCAGTTCTTTTCAGCGATATCATGGTTTTCGAATTCGGCAAACCTACATCTGAAAAAACTCACGTGGCGGAGATACTGAATTACATATTCACGGTTTTCTTCCCATGCTTCAACCTGTCCCAGTGCTTTAGCTTCATTCTCATGAACTACAAGGCTCAGGTGGAGTGTGAGCCTTACCAGGACGACTGTGAGAAAGGGATCCCATCCCTGTGCTGCATCAATTTTCCTGGTACGTTTCGTCTAGATCAGTGCTTCTCAAAGTGGTGGTCTGCGGACCGGTGCCGGTCCTTGGGCCATCCACTGCCGGTCCGCAGATGTTCTAAAAAAATGGACTGAAAAAATTGTCAGTGCAAGGAAAATTGTGCACGGGTCCCTGGTGCAATGGAAAAAAATCCTGCCGGTCCGGCATACAAAAAAGTTTGAGAAGCACTGGTCTAGATGACTCAAGAAATATCAAAGTCAAAGTCCATTATCCGGCTTAGGAGCCTTAAGACACACACACACTCACTCACACACACACTCACACACACAAACAAGCAAGCACACATACAAGCACGCACGCATGCTCACTCACAGACAGACAGGGTGTGACGTTTAATTTCATTTTTTAAATATTTCTCATTCTGTATTGTTTGCTAAAAACGACATGCAACTAGAAAGAGGACTGCACCATGCGACTCCTAGCCAGTTCTCGCGTGGCCGTAACATATCTTGTTCCATTATCTTTAGACATTACACATATTACAATGCTTGAACGGAGTCACCCTTTGAAAGAACTTTAAAATAAACTTTTAAAAAAATATTTTAATGGCGTTTTTTTTAAAACTTAAGCTTCTTTCGTACAAAAACATTATTTGTAACTAATCTGGAAAAAATAAATTACTGCTTAAAAATTATTAAAGTTTTAAAATATCATTAAAAATATTTTTTTTTAAAATATCAATGTTTAATTTCTTCTACAAACTCCCGCAACCGCAGCCATTTGCTACTCTCTGAACCCAAACGGCAAGTGCTTTAAATGGACTGACAACGTCTTAGAGATGGACAGAGATCTCGGCATCGGAAGCTACCTGGTCTTCATGGCGGCCCAAGGATGTTTCGGGTGTCTGGCCGTGTTCTGTATCGAATACGGCTTGATAACACGACTCTAGTGAGCAGAGATGACCATTGTTCAGGGTTTCGGGGAAACAGTTGGAGCTGGTTATTTGTAAAGCATTCTTTTTCTGATGTGGTTGAAACGATCAATGAGAGGATTTAGGAATAATTTTCCAAATTTTAAAGTTTATTCCGATGGATTATATATTTTTGGAATAAACTGTTAGACTGTTTCAGATCAGGTGGCGGGGGGGGGGAGTTCGGGGATGACCAAATTTCAGAATTTAAATTACGAAACATTTGCAATAATGTGTCTCCTTTTGAGACATTATTTGATAACAAATATTTTGGACTGAGATAGTTAAAAAAAAATCTTGTGATATGAAAATGTGTCTCCTTTTGAGACATTATTTGATAACAAATATTTTGGACTGAGATAGTTAAAAAAAAATCTTGTGATATGAAACAGATAAATTAAGGTTGTTTAGCTCGGTAAAATAATTAATAATGAAAGCATATCTACATAAGTATATACATTAATTTAGCGTGGTGCTATTTTGTATTTAAAATAAATATCAAAGAGGCATTGAAAGCAACAAATTAAATATACTTTTAATTATTTAATTGAAAGTTGGCTGTTTTTATCGATGGGTCACTATAACCCTAAAAGTGGTCACAATTTTCAAGATAGTGATACTATGATGTTTCTAGTATAGTTTCTACAAATGTACAAAAGATAAAGTGCAGTATTTACAATAAATATCAAAGACGCATTGAAAGCAGATACAAAAAGAAATAGACTTCTATTTATTTAATTGAAAATTAAAAAAAAATAATGTTCAAAAAGCCATCGCGATTTTCGTGATATTGATAGAATGCTGCTTCTTGTCTAGTTTCTACATGTGTACGCACGATGAAGTACCTGGTTCTGAGTCAGATGGTCCGGACGAGGAAGACGACGTCTTGGCGGAAAAACAACGCATCCTGAACACACCGATCGAAGAACTGTCCAAGAACGGTTGGTTGAATTTTCGAGAACTGGTTTTTCGATTTTAATGTTGCTTTAATACTGGCAGAACTGATCTGTAAAAAGTATCGTGTTAGATCATACTACTATCTGACTAGTTCAGAATGTCATTCGAAAATGGTGATTGTACCTTGTTTGTATCATATTGGCAATTTGTTGATGGTAAATTTATTTCCATATTTGACTGCTTCGATGTACGTTAAGATCAATTTTTTTTCCTTCTGTTTCTCAATGTCGTAGATGCTAAATCAGAAATGTTCATTTTCTCTTGCTTCGCTTTGTGAATTAACTTGAAGAACAAAATGTGGCCGTTCCTTAATTTATTTTTAAACAATTAAAATCCTATAAGTAACATGTAATCTCCACTCTATGCTAGACATATCGCTATCGTTATTTCAGCCCGATAAGTGATCAGTAACTCTATCACTCTATGCTAGACATATCGCTGTCGTTATTTCAGCCAGATAAGTGATCAGTAACTCTATCACTCTATGCTAGACATATCGCTGTCGTTATTTCAGCCAGATAAGTGATCGGTAACTCTAGCACTCTATGCTAGACATATCGCTGTCGTTATTTCAGCCAGATAAGTGATCGGTAACTCTAGCACTCTATGCTAGACATATCGCTGTCGTTTTTTCAGCCAGATAAGTGATCGGTAACTCTAGCACTCTATGCTAGACATATCGCTGTCGTTATTTCAGCCAGATAAGTGATCGGTAACTCTAGCACTCTATGCTAGACATATCGCTATCGTTATTTCAGCCAGATAAGTGATCGGTAACTCTAGCACTCTATGCTAGACATATCGCTGTCGTTATTTCAGCCAGATAAGTGATCGGTAACTATATTTTCATGATTAATATCTGCTTTGGCTTTAACATATGTAAACTTTAATTTTACCAAATTTACTGTCTATATTTCCGTAAACGTTCAAGTGTTAATTGCATTTTAACTTCCATTTTTTTAATACTTATTGGCGATGAGAAAAAAAAGAGAGAGACGCTAATAATCATGATAACCAAGAATCTAAAATTACTTTACCCATTAACATTCGATAGTTTAAAAAAAAATCGTTAAAATTAGCGAACTTTTAAAACAACAAACGAAAAAAAAATAATGCACAACAATTTTTTTTAAAAGTAGGAAATTTAAACCAACAAATTTCCTAAACTATGTTTATACATGACAACTAGAACAGACATCAGAGTTCCATCGCCACCTGCATCTGTATTGAGGTGCCAGCCACATTTCTATAAACAAGCTGGTCCTAATCTGCCTTCTTATAGGCCCTAAGTTTTACCTCGCTAACAAATAACACGCCGGGCTCAGTTCGCACCGAAGACATCAATGCATGCGTTATCACAATGACCACATCATGTGTTATCTCAATGACTACATCATGTGTTATCTCAATGACCACATCATGTGTTATCTCAATGACTACATCATGTGTTATCTCAATGACCACATCATGTGTTATCTCAATGACCACATCATGTGTTATCTCAATGACCACATCATGTGTTATCTCAATGACCACATCATGTGTTATCTATTTGACCACATCATGTGTTATCTCTTTGACCACATCATGTGTTATCTCAAAGACCACATCATGTGTTATCTCTTTGACCACATCATGTGTTATCTCAATGACCACATCATGTGTTATCTCAATGACCACATCATGTGTTATCTATTTGACCACATCATGTGTTATCTCTTTGACCACATCATGTGTTATCTCAAAGACCACATCATGTGTTATCTCTGACCACAGACTCTCTCATACTGATGGACCTGCACAAGAAGTACAGGGACCTGATCGCCGTTGACCACGTCAGTGTCGGCATACCGGAGAAGGAGTGCTTCGGTCTCCTGGGACAGAGTGGAGCGGGGAAGACAACAATTTTCAGAATGTTGACGGGGGAAACCGCTGTTACAGGGGGAAATGCCTTCATCAAGGGTTACAACATTCGCACCAATCTGCGCATCGTACGTTACTGGAGAAACAGATTAATCGAACTATTACAATTTTGTTTTAAAGCTTTAGCCTCTTAGTAAAACCTTACCCGGGCCTAAAGTTTTTTGCTTATAAGTTCTCTCGATTGGGGACTACGGAATAAAAAAATTATAATTTAGTTTAATTTTTTAGCATTGGAAGTGGTATCAAAATCTTTAATTATCTCAACGAAAAAATTAATTAACTCTATGAATGTTGTAGGGAACTGAAATAACATTCTAAAAAAATCTGCTTAAGTCTTATTGAACTATCCACCGATTTAATTCCGAACATCCCTATTGTTATAGGTCCAGTCTGCCCACAGTTTTACGTTCAAGATCCTTTTCTCACTATTGTTATAGGTCCAGTCTAACCTCGGGTACTGCCCCCAGTTTGACGTTCAAAGACCATTTCTCACTATTGTTATAGGTCCAGTCTGCCCACAGTTTGAGGTTCAAAGTCCATTTCTAACAATTGTTATAGGTCCAGTCTAACCTCGGGTACTGCCCCCAGTTTGACGTTCAAAGACCATTTCTCACTATTGTTATAGGTCCAGTCTAACCTCTGGTACTGCCCCCAGTTTGACGTTCAAGGACCATTTCTCACTATTGTTATAGGTCCGGTCTGCCCACAGTTTGAGGTTCAAAGTCCATTTCTAACAATTGTTATAGGTCCAGTCTAACCTCGGGTACTGCCTCCAGTTTGACGTTCAAAGACCATTTCTCACTATTGTTATAGGTCCGGTCTGCCCACAGTTTGAGGTTCAAAGTCCAATTCTAACAATTGTTATAGGTCCAGTCTAACCTCGGGTACTGCCCCCAGTTTGACGTTCAAAGACCATTTCTCACTATTGTTATAGGTCCAGTCTAACCTCGGGTACTGCCCCCAGTTTGACGCCCACATCGAAGAGCTGACAGGCAAGGACACACTAACAATGTACGCGAGGCTGAGAGGTATTCCAGAGAAAAGGATCCACTCCGTCGTGAGCAATCTGATCAACGTGGTCTTGTTGAAACCTCATGCGGATAGAGCATGTGGAACGTACAGGTAAAACCGTTCTCTTCTGTTGATATCAGACCGCATAGTTGGGGAGAAATCTGCTCATTAAGTTAACATTAAAAAAAAACAACAAAGAATTTATTATATAAACATTTAAAAAATGAATGTATGTAAATGGATATATACAATTTATTTTTGTCATTTATTTTGATCTACAGGTGATTCCTGGAAAAGGTTGATCTTTATACCGAAAGTTGTGATTAAAAAAAATTCCTTAATATTAAGAGGCAAAGAGCTGAACAATTATTTTTCCACATTTAACCGATTCGAGAGAGACAGGAGTTTAAGTCAACTTATATTAATAGTATGCATTTAAATAAGTCTTTCTTCGGAAAAGCATGCTGTTAGTCATGTATTAATTGAAGGTTTACGGTGTATGTAAATAAGTAGTCTTTACGACTTTAATCGATAATTAATTATATTAAATTTATATATCATCGTCAAGAACTCACAAAAAGAATTGTGTTCGTTCAAAGGATTTGATCGCAGTCACGGTCACTGAAAATCTTATCATATTTTAAACTCCTTCGTTTGCATCATCAGTGGAGGCAACAGGCGGAAATTGAGTCTCGCCATGGCGCTGGTGGGTGACCCGCAGTACATCCTGCTGGACGAGCCGTCCACTGGCATGGACCCTAAGGCCAGGCGGCAGATGTGGACAATTCTGTCCAAAATACGTGCGTGCGGCCGGACCCTGATCCTTTCATCACACAGGTATCAACCGTCTTCACAGCGGGGCAGCGGGTGAAGTTTAATCAGGATGTTGTTGTTGAGATCAGACCTCTCGCAGTTTAGGTACTTTGCCAGGCTTTCACAGAAAATGATGTCAACATAAACAAATTATTTAGGCTTAATCTCAAATACTGTCTCTTCCGATCCTCTAAAATGGTGATATTGAGTACTAAGCAAACGCTCGACACATATCTCATGAAAGGAGAGAGAAGGTGATGTAAACCATTAATGAATTAGAAAGGGGAAAACTAGTGAGCAGTTTGCATGTCATTAAGGTAGGTGCAGAGGCATCTCTAGGGGTTAGCGGGTGACACCATCACAAAATTCTGTATGTTTCTGTTATTTGACACTGGAAGAATCGGAGGAGGTCTACTCGGTAAGTCGTGCAAGGCGTTGACACCATGAGCTACAGCACTGGGTGACACCGACGCTAGTCAGGCCTCTGGGCAGATGTTAGGATGCGACACATTGTTGACATACTAGCTGATAAATTATTATCTTTAAGCGGGAATTAAATTGATGCCATCGTGTTCATATTTTTTTTTAAAATTGTAATACCCACCCAGCATGGAGGAATGTGACGCCCTCTGTACTAGGCTGGCCATCATGCTCAAGGGCCGCTTCACGTGCCTCGGCAGCCCACAGTACCTCAAGAACAAGTTCGGCCAAGGATACACGTTAATCATCAAGATGGGGACTCTGTCCATGTCCGGGGCTGCCCCGACGGATCCGGTCGTTGAACACATACAGTCTATTTTTACGGACACCACCGTGAGTCGGGCTGTCAATAGAAAGATTGTCTTGGGTGCAACGCGCGAGGTGTAAAATATGTTAGATGTAATTTAAAGCAAAGATAGTTTGGGTAAAGTTTGATTACAAGGCGCGTGAACCGCGTAACTACTAGTTAGTGCTTGGGGGTTGGCCTATAATTCGTTTGATGTGATAAACTTTGTTTAATATATATATGTATATATATATTTATTTATTTATATTAGAGCTGCGGAAATATAAACGATTAATTTCTCGATTAATCGTTAAAATTTTTTATTGATTAAAATTATTTTAATAGATAAAAATTCGATTAAAGTTAAAGAAAATATTTATAATATTTAAAAAATTTTTAATTAATAAATAATTAATTATTTATAATTAATAATAATTATATATCTTTTAACGTACAAACTTCTCCCGCGTAATATTATAATTTATTTTATTAATTTATGTGGACCGGCAGACGTCAACTAAAAAACGGCTGACAGCCACAGCGCAGTTACATTTAAATATATACTTGGAAAGTTGAGCAAACATTTTATTTTTAAGCTAACTGCGGATGGCAAAGTCGAAGAAAGTGAAAAATTTTACAGTGTTCACTGCCATAAACAATTCTCTTTTAAATGATCAAATACATCACTGACATACAACCTTCAGCACAAAAATCCGATCAAGTATGAACACATTGTCATAAAATTTAGTTCAAAATATTCCTAACTTTCAATGTCTGTGAGACAGGGGAAATAACTCAATAAAATTTTAAAAAGTCAATGACCTGTTTTTGTTACTTTCCTTGAAATGTTCAGTTTAATGACGTCATAAATTTCTATTATTGGCTTTAATAGAAATTAACGATTAATTAATCGTTAACTTTTTAAAAGTTAACGATTAAATTTAAATTAATCGATAACACCCCTAATATATATATATATATATATATATATGCCTCAAAAATTGCTTCTTTGTCAGGTATTCGATGACCACCAGGGCTACGTTCACCTCCAGATCTCGGACCCCAACGTCGAGGTGGCCGACGTGTTTTCTCTGATGGAAGACTGCAAGGTTAAGTATAATGTCGAGTACTACTCCGTTCACGAGACGTCCTTGGAGCAGATCTTCCTGACGTTTACCAAGATCCAGCAGCTAGACGACGAGGACAGGGTCGAGTCCTGTCTTTTCTTACGAGCTGGTTTCTTCAACGAAAACTTGTGCTATTGATTTGTGTGGGCTGTTGTCGTTGTCGTTTTGTCGTACACTTAGGTTCCTTGAATAAATCAATATATTTATTATTTTGAATACAAAAAATGTCACGTATATAAGTATACGTTTCAATACTTGAATTTGGAAAAAAATGAATAAAGCTTCTTAGTAAAATAAATTAAATACAAACTTGTCATAGAATAATTTCAGTTGCTTTTAAGTTTGTTTTTTATTTAAAAAAAACAACAAAAAAACAAACAAACAAAAAAACAATAAAAACCAAGATTCGCACACAGGATTCATGAAGCTGTTTGAATTATGAACCAAAGGTGCTTACTTTCATTATTATACGAACAAATGTTTTAAAAAAAAACAACTGATCGAATGTAACTTTTTGTTATGTGAGGAGGTAGGATCTTGGAAAGGTTAAAAAAAAGTATTTAAATTTATGAGTTATAACTTTAATGCTACTTGTAACTAGTTAGTCATATGTCATATGTTATTTAAAATCGCTATATATACTTTGGAATTAATAGAATATAAATATTATTGATGTAGCCCATTTGCTTCGCGGATCACTTTAAAATGATTTTTAGTAAAATTAAATGTGACAAGACAACCTGGTCCTTTTTTTTCCTTCTCTTTTTTTGCATCGTGAATATTCGGGAAAAACGGTACCTTTTTCGGGATTTTCCAATGTTTAATATAGTTACAGGGTCAATATGATTTCGGAGGATTTCGCTGTTTACTCGAACTCGGAAACAGGTATTGTGTAGGATTATCCAGTAAGAACACACATAAACCATTATATTTTAAAATTGTATTTCATTCTTTATGACGTCGTTTTCGTTATTATTTGTTTTATATTATTAAATCGGTGTCGTGACAATGACAAGGGATCGAGTTTTGTGACCTGACCTAAATTTCAGTTGGAAGGCCGTGATCGTGTATGTGAATGTGGCAATAATTCAGTAATGGTGTCAGTGTCAAAGTCAATGTCATACTAATATGCCGATTCTGGTCGACTAAAAAAGTGTGGACTAAAAATTAATGCACGGTAAAACAATTAATAACATTTCATTAGTAAGTACCAATTCGTATGACTACTTAAAAAAAAACAACTTTTAATTTGGGGAGTAACTTTTTCATTAAATCTTTACTGAACTGAAACATGAGCTTGTACGAAGGGATTTTTCTCGCCTTTTAACTCTTTACATTTGAATTGAGTTTCAACAATATTTATAGGTATAATATTAAGTAAGCAACCGTAATTTTTTTTTATAGCCATAGTTGGCAATCTTAAATGTATGCCATGCCATTCAAAACAGGTATATTATATATTCATGACAAATCTTCTGGTTAAGTGGTTAAGTCTCCAGAGAGTCGATGATTTATTCATGAACGAGAAATAGATCATGATCAAGTATCTTATCTCAAATATTTCTGTCGAGAAGGGGTGGCCTCTGCGGGGCTCGACGGACGACCTGAAAACGATAACTCCTGGCAGGCAATGCCGAAGTCCGACATGTTAGGTGCTAGTCACATATGATTACAGTCGCTGTACGGATCTTAGGCACAGCATCAGATGCAATGCAGATGACGAAAAACAAAGTTGAAGGTCGGGTTATTCCAGTGTTTTCCAACCTTTTTTGGGTAACCCCTTTTTACAAAAGCCATGTGACCCGCGACCCCCCAAGAAATGTAAATAAGTCATTTTCAATAAAGTTTTTACAAAATAGAGCAAATTTGCATGATATGAATATTTTTAGTCGACAGCTAGCGACCCACAGAAACGTGGTCGCGACCCACAGGCTGGGAGCCGCTGGGTTATTCCGAAATGACCGTTTCGTCCCCCCCCCTCCCTCAGCTACTAGCAGCGCTATTGAGCGGTACGGTTTAGGTCCGGGAGCGCCAGCAAAGATTAACAAAAGGTACCGCAAAGAACGTGACGGACGCCAGCTCTGACGAAACCTTCAGGTGGGGTTTATGCACTAGGTAGGTCATTGATGATTCCCCGCTTAGCGGCAGTCCTAACCATAGAGACTCCTGTTTTTTGCCGGGGTGGCGCCGAAGTGGTAGCGAGTCGCAGTAGGGAAAATTCCTTGTGAGGTCAATTTAGTGGGAGGCATTTTCGACTTTATGTCTTGGATGCCCAGGCGGCCGTTTCAGAAGCGACCGTTCCGGGGAGGGGGGGGTCTCTCAGTTGTTAGGTCCCTTAGGGGACATGAGAGCTGAGGGGTGTTTCCTGGAAGACCCATGAAGTGCACTAGGTTAGGGGCTGCTGATTTTCTTCCACATGTAGGATCATCTAAAATATTTAAATTGTTAGGGCTTAGCAGGAAGCACAATAAAATAAAAGAAATGATAATATTTTATTTTACATTTAAAAAAAAATCAGTGAATTTGTTCGTAGCCTATTCAACCCTATCCCGTAATTGCAGGAAAACTGTCGTCCCCCCCCCCTCCTTTTGGAATAATTTTGTGATATAGATTTATATTTAATTGTTTGTGTTTCCTTAACTTCTAATTTATTACTAAAAAGTGTATGATTGTCTAAAATAGACGTAATTAAACCTTTCAGATGTTTACTCTTTGCACATTAGTTGTAACTGCATATGGCTATTATTAAATTAAAGCGGGTGTTTTGTCATTGTCTCCACCATTTGAATATAATTAATCAACATGATTCCAATTAAGCCAGTTAGCATTACAGTGGAACCTCTCATAACGTGAATAATTCGTTTCAGAGTCTTACTCTTTAAGCAAAACACTGGTTAAACGAAACATTTTTTCCCCATACAAATCAATGTAAAATACGATAATGCGTTACATGCTGACAAAATGCCCATTTTTCAAAAATAAAATTTTGTAACATTTATTCAAATAAAATTACTTATGGATTGTTAAGGAGTGTAACAACTTGGAATAAAATTTATATTTGAAATAAAAGCCTATATAAAAATATGAATTTATAACAAATAGTTAATCCTTTTTAACTAGAAAACAGTCTAAAGACATTTGTTTTTGCCGACGCTTCAACATTTGACGAAAATGTGCCTTAACCGTTTCGTAGACATTCTTGACACTCCCTTAGCAGCATCCATCTCCTGAATTTTGTTTTAGTTCTTGAGAATAGTACAGATCGTTGATGTTGGCAGACTAAAAGTGCGCGGTAGATTAGCCACACTCACACCTTGTTCTGGCTTTTAATTTTTTTTTACTGATTTTACGTTTCATTTCATCAATTATTTTTCTCTCTTATGATTATCTCCTTGTGTTTTTTCCCCCGAAGACATTTTAGCACATGAAATTTCACTTTGCTCATAAAAAAATACTAATACTGTCTTAATTCAAAATTTGTTAAAACTGATGATCACACACGAAAACAGTACGCTAATAGACCGAGTGCTAAACACATACTAATGCATGGGGGCGAAAGTGCCGGCTCACAAATGAATTTCAAGGAATAAGGGACTTTCCCTTTCTGCGTTACTCGTTATGCGAAATGCCGCTCGTTAATGGAGCAACATTTTCAATTTTTGTTTTGCTCATTATGCGAATTGCTCGTTATGAGAGGTGCTCGTTATGAGAGGCTCCACTGTATATGTGGCAATGTGCCCCAGGTTGTTTGACGGGTGTGGACAGGTGACACTTTATGGCCGGACAAAGAACGACTGGACATTCACTGGACAAGCTTTGCGCCCCGCCCGACCCGTCGGCGACAACCTTGTATGGTGTGGATTGGCTGATCAGTCAGCACGACATAACTGGACAAGCTGGAGCGCTGTCTTTGTGACACCTATATAATGGGAGACTCACTAGAAAGAAGAAAAAAACGTAACATGTAAAACGTAACATGTACGACGTAAATGTAGATAGTAGGGCATAGTAGATACTTAGGGCTGCATACTGCATGCAAACTTGTGTGTTTAGCTTATTAGTTAGCTTAGTCATTTATAACTGTGATTTCCTGTCTTATTACGGGAATTATCCTACCAAATAAACCTTTATAACAGCTATAGTCCTCAACCTGTGTGGTCTTTACTTATTTCATGGATTTATTGTGTTTCTAGTTAACATACTGTGCAATGCCTAGAGCCAACCCACTCGGCTACATATAATATAAAATAAAGATTGTGATATGCAACTGAAAAACTGATGCTGGACTATTTCTTATTCTATCCACAAGGCCTGATCATTAGCCAAATTTGAGAGAATTTATGTTAATTTTTATGAATGTCGCTATAATTGTACACACTAATTTCTAAGAGTGGTGTGTTGAAACAACAGACTTTTGGCTGAAAATGAGAAGGCATGATATTAAAATTTATTTAAAAAGCAATGATTATCTCTTATGTTCTCAAAGCTTAATAAATCGTGATAACTGTACAAATTTATCGATGGTGATTTTAGGTGATTGATTTGTTTAAACATGAAGATAATAAGCCCTGGATTTGAAACACAGTTAAATTCGAATTTTTTACTTTATATCAGAGCCGTCCTTACACCATTTTGGGCCCCCAGGCAAAGAAATAGTGTTGGGCCCCAGGGCAAAGAAAGAGTTCCCCCCGGCATGAATAAAAAATAAATATACATAATATATATATAAATAAACATATTCCCATGGGGCCCCTATGCTTGTGGGGCCCCGGGCAAATGACCAACTGGCCTATGCGTTCAGACGGCCCTGCTTTAGATATTAATAATATAGATTTTTAACACGAAAACACTGTATAAATATAAAACAGCAGATCTTCTTTCAATTTTTATTCAAAGCCTGCATTTTCATTTTTAAAAAAATGTTTCAATTAATTAAATTTTTTCTTTAAAAAAGGGGATGATCAAAAGCAAGAAAAGACATCAAGATTTTCAATATGAATGACTAAGCAGATGTTTCCCGTGAACAATCAAATGAGTTTCAACGTGAGAATATGTAATCAACCCTTTAAAAAATCGAACTAACTGGCCCAGAAAAGGTTTTCATTTAAAAAGAAATGAGCCTCCTGGGACAAGCGTCTGCCTTCAACGATGCCTACCTGTACAAGGCCGTCACTTCAGGCTCACCCCAAGACTTCCTCGACGTCATCAGGTTCGCCAACTACCGCATCGACTCGTTCTCCCCGTGTGCCGTCAACTGCAGCTTGATCCAAGCCTGCCACAAGGGCCTGAAGCACTTCATCCAGTACCTCCTCCAGGACGGATCTCGCCTGGAGATCAGGGACGACCACGGGAACACCCCGCTGTTGATCTGCTCGGAGAAAGGCCTGGTGGACATCGTCGACATCCTCCTGACCATGGGAGCAAACATCAACGCGTTCAACATGAGGGGTGAGTCGGCGCTGATGCTGTCGATCAAATCCAGCGGCTGCAGGGAGGTCACCCGCATGCTGCTCAACCGCAAAGACTTGAACGTCGACCAGCAGGACTTCGAAGGGTTCACGGCCTTGATGAGGGCGCTGGAGCAGATCGACTTGGACGCAGCTATTCTGCTGATCAGCGCCGGGGCTCGCCACAGCGGTCAGGGAACCGAACGGTACTCGACGTACAATTATTTAGTCAATTACAAAGGAGAGACTGTGCAGGGGGTTGCTGATAGACTGGGAATCGGGAAAGTATTCCATCATATGATCTCCATTAGGGAAAACGGTGTGTCGCCACTGATATCGGCGGTGTTCGGTAGGGATTCGGAGTCGTTCAATTTCTTGCAGCGCTGCAACGTGGCTGCGATAAATGAAGCGGCCTTGTCAGAGAAAGGAGTCTTAACAAATTTATTGTTATCAATATTGAATCTACAGAGGGAAGTCACCGAGACTGAATATTACCTCATTCAAAAGTTATTGAACATGGGGATCGATGTCAATGATAACAGTAAATCGGAGGGGCCTCCGATCGTTTTAGCAGCTGAAATCGGCGACTACAGACTAGTAGAAATGTTATGCGCATTTAAACCATTGCTTCCTCATGATGCTCTAGTGACTGCAGTGAAAAGTCACAAACCTGAACTCATCCCACTGCTGGTGTGCCACGGTGCAGAGATCAACAGGCTTGACAAAGACAATGATGCTTTATACGGCGGCTCAGCTCTGAACATTGCATTCCAGCTGGGGGATATTGGCTGCGTCAACACGCTGTTGTACCACGGCGCTTACTTCAGAGAGGATCTTGCATTGTCCGAAGCTGTCGACAATCAGAACACGAGGTCATTGAGGTATCTGGTTGATAATTGCACGGAGAAAGTACGTGATCTCATCGCGAACCAAAGACCGGATATTTTTCATACAGCGGTTATCATTGGTGACCTGGGGGTTCTCATGATCTTAGTAGAAGCTGGGGTCGACGTTGACTGCATATACGACTCAAAAACTCCATTAATGAACGCCTTGGACCTAGACGCCATTAAATACCTGCTTAAAAACGGGGCAGACGTAAATAAGGTCACCACAGGCAACACGGCATTAATCAACGCAGTCTCTGAAAGTTACTTTAAATCCGTGTCCGAAAAACAGAAGATCAAAGATGAAATATGCCGCGAATATGTTGACAAAATTGTAAAGACGCTCTTAGATAGTGGGGCCGATGTCAAGGGCGTTGATCACCAAGGCAAAACTGCTTTGCTCCATGCCGCCAAAGTCAGTGGAGCGGAAAATATCTTACAGTATTTACTGGCCAGCGGTTCTAAAATTAATCATGTTGATGTCGACAACAATTCAGCGCTGTACCTGGCAGTTGCCGAAAATAACATTGAAAATGCAACGCTGCTGATAAAATCAGCGGCCGACATCAATCAGAGGTGTCGATCCGACCGAACACCGTTGCACAAAGCCGTAAAGATATCCGGACTTCTAGTAACCCTTCTTTTAGAAAACAACGCGAGCGTGGAACTATGCGATAAAAACGGCAACACGCCGCTACTGAAGGCGATAGGAGATGGTGACGACGCTGAAGTTATTGTTGATAAGTTAATCAAATCTGGCGCCTGCGTCAACCACCAGAATAATAACGGGGAGACCGCTCTCATGAAAGCTGCTGGCAATATTATTTGTTCAGATTTGGTTGAGACACTGCTCCGAGCTGACGCCGATGTCAATATCGCCACAAACGACGCGATACATCCTAAAACTGCCTTATCTATAGTGCTTAACAAATGGCACCATTCCGAACAATCTCAGTCTTTGGCAAACGAATTACTAGATCGCGGCGCAAGCGTTCCAAACTTAGTGCCAGGGGTCATCCACCGGCTAATCGCAGCCAACAGCAAAAACTTAGTGAAGAAGCTTATATCCAGGGGTCTTGGACCGGGTGAATTAAATATAATCAAGCGGCCTGCTGACTGGCCGGACGCTATGCCCGTCTCACCCTTATCAATAGCCGTTATGACGGACAACGTCACCATGACGCGTTACTTTATTGACACCTGGTTCTTGACCACGAGGGATCTATCGATGCTTTCTGGCAGCTCACAGATCCTTGACTATGTCGAAGATGCCAGCGAGGACTGCAACGATCTGCTTAAAGACAAGGCGTCGCAGCCGCTTTCACTTGCGACCCTGGCGTTCGTCACCGTTTCCACGTCCGTCGGCTGCGGTGCAGACAGACAGGAGAGGGTCAGGGAGACCGGGCTTCCATTCCTGCTGCAAGAGAGACTGTTGTTTCACGACAGCGAGGATGTTTCCCCCCGGGAATCTGAGTATTATTCAGAGGACGAAAACATGGAACTGCTGCACGTCTTGGCCAAAACAACCGACTCTCACGAAGAGGATTTTTATAATTCTGATGAAACTTTCAATAAATACGTGTACAAGTCGGCGACTGGGACGTTATTCGATGACAGCGATGACAGCAGTGATTGAAAGGATAAACATCAAATCTGTGCCTGGATACCAACAGGACTGCAGATTTAAAATAGATTAAAACTGTAAAATGATATCTATTTAATGTCTGAAAAAGGATATTTAATTAAGATGATTTATTTTATATTTTGCGAATACTTTTCTTGATTTTTGTAAATACACTGTTAATTAATATAATTTTAAAGATTACTGATTAATTCAGTGAGAATGTTTGATAATATTATTGCTCAAACTATGAATAAATAATAATTTATATTAGAAAATTTAGATATAATAATTTATCTGAACGTATCATCTGTTTACCTCTGTGTCTATTAAAAATATGTAAATAATTATCTTTCAAAAGTTCGTTAGCGAATCCAAAATTTTCACTCTTTACTTTTAAACTTATTATTCGACTACACATTTTGCTGCTGAACCGGTAGATCTTATCTTATCTTATCTGTTTCAGACGCTCCTTCTATACAGAAGATTATTGCGTCCTACGCTTATCTATGGTTTGTGTTTAGTCCTGCATTCTTATTAGAGTTTTAAATGTTGATAAAGTGATAAGATTTATCAATAAACCAGAATACAAATAATAACAGTCATAATTCTCCAGCACTTTTAATTTTTTTACTTAATCTTTATATGGGCACTATGTTTATGGATTATTTTAATTGTGTTATTAAATGTACAGAGTCGAAGCAGAAGGTTTATGATGTGTTCTATTCATAGTCCCCCCCCCCTTTTTTTTTGATAACTGCTTCAACATATTCAGAGTCAGCGATGTTGATACAAAATACTGATACTTCTGAATTTTCCATATTTTTACCATTCGATAAATTGGTCATTGAGTGTTTGATTTGAAATGTGCAATTTTTACAGTGTCCTCCCCCCAAACACTCATATTGTTTCTAAGTTCGTTAAACAATGCTATACAACATGTAATTGTTCAGAAGTCGTTATAGCTTATTCTGAAACAACTATTTGACGTCACAGTTGACGTTGGTTGTTTTTTTTTGTGCGTTGGGGAGGGGGGGGTGAATGTTGTTTTATCCCATGTCTTTCAATTGTTGACATTAAAAATATATATTATTTCCACTAAACATTATTTAATGTAAAATAAAGTTTTTCAATTAATTAAATAAAATGTACGTTTCTTTAA
This sequence comes from Ampullaceana balthica, assembly GCA_944989445.1. NCBI lineage: Eukaryota > Metazoa > Mollusca > Gastropoda > Lymnaeidae > Ampullaceana > Ampullaceana balthica. The sequence goes on along the minus strand of CALYLW010001057.1, from coordinate 76,595 downwards.
AAAATTGTTATGCTTGGTTAACTAACAATTTAATATATTATATTAAGTTTTTGAAAGATTATTATGAGATATACAAATTAAATCCTGATTTTTAAAATAAAATCGAAATGGTAATAATAAACATGCTTCCAGCATTTGATATCCCTTTTAAAGGCAATGGCCGAATTTCGATTTTATCTTATCTTATCTGTTTACAGACACTCCTTCTATACAGAAGATTATTGATTATTATTATAAGATTTTTTATTTCCATATGTTTAAACATCTATTTTTATTGTAATTAAATTTAAAAAAAACAAACAATGAATGGTTAATAGGTGAATTAAACTATTAGAAAAGTAATATTTAACGAGCAGCAACTGTTGATTTACTTGCTATAATGTAGGTGAGCTTGTCGCGATCTCTCTATCCCTTCTTTCTATCTCAGTCCTCCTGTCTCTTGCTAACTCTTGTTCCGTCTTTACGTAAATACCTACGCACAACCCAAGCCATTAATCATACTAATGTTTAATCCCATCACTCAAACTGACAATAACTCTATTACATATTTTACCAAGCGTACTGTACCTACCTTCCTAATCATCAATATCCCATCTTACGCATATATCTATCCAACTTCAAGTCGATCACTAAACTACATGTACCAAATAACCTATATTGTATACCCAAACCTACCGTACTCACATACTCAGTTAGCAATGTACCCACAATAAGCTTGATACACTGTTGTTGAAATTATTGTATTTTTTTCGTTTAGTAAAGTGCTCTGCCCCCATTTGGCGTTTAAATTTAATGAAATTTAATCTGAGGACCACCGCCCCAATGTTTTTCCAATGAAGGGCGCTCTCAGAAATAAAACAGCCCTATAAATTTTGAAGACATTTTAACAACTTTATTGAAATAAGAGTTAAAATGTCAACTCAACATATTGTTCTAAAATAAGGGTATTTTAAAAAAGTATACTCTTACCCAGGAGGATGATTATTCAAGCCATTTACTGACTTCCTCGGTGTTCAAGTAATAATGTTTAGATTAAATCGTATTTTAGTAAGCCCCTGATCTGAACGTGGCATTAGTGGGCATAAACACTAAACCCTGCTACGTACCAGTCGAAAATAAATACATTCAANTTCATTAAAACAAAATACAATTTTAAAAATCAACTGTATTCCCACACTAAAAGAATTTTACTTTATTCTTCATTTCGGGAGATTCGACTGTGTAAAATTTTCATCATATCAGCAGGTAATCGAGTTTCAGTATTTCACTTTCAGATACGGAGCCATCATTAAAGATGAATGGCATGGATGAATGGCATTATAAGGAATCTGAGTTTTTGGGACGGTGTTTGCTCTGGATATCGTTGGTACATGATGAATACCGGTGCATGGTATCTGGACATTCAGCTTAGCATGTTGTCGTGGAGGGAAGGCTGACTTGGTAACACTCGAATGATTGAATTTACATTTGGCGAATACAGTTTTAAATTAATAATAAATGCCTGGTAAACGCTGGTGAGAAGTCTTATCTGTTTACAGACGCTCCTTCTATGCAGAAGATTATTGCGTCCTACGCTTATCTATGGTTTGTGTTTAGTCCTGCATTTTTATTAGAGATTTAAATGTTGATAAAGTGTTGGTTTTCCTGGATTCTTCAGGCAACCCATTCCACGCCCGAATTCCGGACGGGAAGAAGGAAAACTTGTATGTGTTTGTTCTTGCATACGGAATAAGAAAGGTGTTTTTATCCTTATGTCTATCTGAGGGTTGTATTAAGTTATCTTTGTGTTGTATTTCTAAATTAGAATTAATTGCTTTATGTATGATTACTACTTTGCTTTTGCAAGTCTCAGAAATGCACAGTGAAATGAATTTTACAGCTCATTGGGTAAACGTTAAGTCTGTCCAGAGTCCATAAACAATAGGAAAAGGTTTAGTTGTACTGGCAGATTTAAAATCAAATCGGTTGCTTTTGAGCAATACATTAAAAACCTGTTTAAGGATATATTTTATGAAAATATTTCATTGCATCAAAGATGAGTGAGACGAAAAGCATGATGAAATTTTAGATGACTTAATTTTGTTTGATATTGTGCCAATTTTAAATTTAGTCTCTTCATATTTTTTCCATGGCTTACGTTTTGAACGATTTATTAGTTAAACGGAGCCGTCATTATTAAAGAGCTGCTCTAAGTCTAAGAAGATTTTAACAGGTCGTACACTCATTCCCCCCCCCCTTGTATGGTGACTCAAATGAGAACACACCGTTGCCCTACAAACTCAAAATTCAGCAGGCTTTACCACAACAGGAATTCAAACTGCCAGTGTGACGAAATAAAGTCTCCCTTCAAATATATTCTCCCCCGGAGAAATTATATTTAAAAAAAGTTTTCGGGGGAGACTTTGTTTTAAAATAAAGTATAATAATAATAATTGATAATTTATATAGCGCTGTATCCCAGCAAGGAACCGGGCTCACAGCGCTTTACATGAAGATCATAACAACCATATAATAATTAAATAACCATTCATACCATAATAACAACATAAAGGACAGTACACTACACATAAGCTACGTTAATCATTTCATTAAAAGAAATGTTGTTTCATTAATTTTGTAAATACATTTTGAAAAGATGCGTCTTAAGTGCAGTCTTGAAGGACTTGGTAGTTGGAATACTATGGATGTGTAATGGTAGAGAATGCGCGTTTAAAATAGAGTATCCGGTAGAGTATGGTAGAGTATACGTGTTTAAAATAAAACAGCCCCTTAATTAAATTAGATTTTAAATTAAGTATTTATTACCTTTTATTTCTATGAATATATATTGCATTTGTGCTACATGCATTTCAGGGCCGTCTTAACGCATAGGCCCGTTGGGCATTTTCCCGGGGGCCCACGAGCACAGGGGCCCCATGCGAATAGGTTTATTTATATATATTATGTATATTTATTTTTTATTCCTTCGGGGGAGGGGTCCAAGACTATTTCTTTGCCCGGGGGCCCAAACTGGTGTAAAGACGGCTCTGATGCATTTGTGTATGATTATTGTAAATTCAACAATTATAAGCTTAGCCAGAGGCGTAGCAATTTGAGGTCAAATGGGGTACTTACCCCCGAGAGCCACATTTTTAGGGATGGCTAATTGTACAGCGTAAAAACTGAACTGAAAAACAAAGATGAGCAAGTAACAGTATTTAAGTAAACACGTGCGACTTTTACAATAAGAATTTATTTTTGAGCTATCTTATTGTGTTGTATTGAAAGTGTGATGGAGGCGGAATTATTTTATTTTTTTGTGGGGAGACATTATTTTACAGGTACTGGAGATTTTTTTGTTAATTGGAGGAAAACATTTTCTCACCCAAATAATATATTTTAATCAATATAAATCAACCGGGGGTAGACCCTAAATGTGGTAGAATTAATTTTGCAACACCAGCATTGCAGCCCAGCTTCTGAAACCGTCGTACACCTGTTGACGTCGTGCCCGGCGAGTGAGCCATGTGCTCAGACAATGTTGTAATAAGTTGTATGACTCTGGCTAGTAGATGGAGCAGGTCGCCCAGGTGCTAGTCAAGGCTTTGGGAAAGAAATCGTAATTTTTTTTTACATAATCACGTTCGCTAGTGAGCCGCCGCCTTGTAATGGTTAAATCTAAGCACTGGACCGAGATTTCCACCCCCCTTCATCAAAATATAAAATTGCATCGGTGTTTGAATTCATCCACACCTCCCTCCACCATTTTCTCTACGTTTCCACAGCAGGATCAATTCAAGCATGTAAAACCATTACCCCCAGCTAGGGCTGTCAATATTGTTGAAAAATGATGCCCAGGACCCATCCAAATTTCTAACGGGTACCCGGGTTACCCGTTCAAAACATTGCATAATTTTCCCGTCATGACCGCTATACAATGCTACATAGCCACCTTCCATGCACCTCATTTCACACAGTAGCCAAACGGCCGACGTCTTAGGGGCCGTACATAAATGACGTCATGCGATTTTGGCCAATTTTTTACCCCCTCCTCCCTCGTCACACGTTGTCACAAAAATTTTGAACACCCCCTCCAATATGACGTCACAAAGCATTGCACCCCCCCAATAAAAACCGTATTTCTTTTTTGAAAATTAGCATGTCAAATAACTTTATTGTCAGTTAATTTTGTATTTAATGTGAAGATTGAACTCTAAAATCGCTACACGTTTAAATCCACGTAAAACGTCATTAAATAAATTGTAAGCAATCAAATGATTCAGTGGAACTTTTATTTTAAGTTGCGCGTTTTGATGTCACGTCACATTTCTTAAACACATACCTCCCCCTCGTCACAAATGTGTGACCCCCTCCTCCCCTGTGTGCGTAACGTCATTTTTGAACGGCCCCTTATTCATCTTACACTGTTAGTAACTAACTTATTGATTTTAAAAACTTACAAATTTGGGTTTATTATTAAAATCAGTTTTTGGGCAAGGCACACGTGGTAATGAACACACCAAACACAATCGAATGGAGGGAGGAGAAGTGGGAGGGGGGTAGATAAACAACATCGACAATCGGAAACCCAATGTCAGTGTATGTCAAAGATCAAAGTTAGTGTCAAAGCTGGGGTGTATATATTAACGAAACCAAACACGGCCTCTTTCATCTCTAAGCCGACTTCTTAACCATCTTACACAGTTAGTAAATATTTAATTTATTAACCTTAAAAACTGACAACATTGTACGCATTATTAACATCAGTTTTTCTAGGTCAACACGTGTTAACGAACACAAGAAACACAAGCGAATGGAAAGGGTGCGGTTATAGTTTAGGCGTGGATGGGGGAGATGGGGTAGATAATTGTTAACAATCGGAAACCCAATGTCGGCATATTTCAAAGCAATGTTAGTGTCAAAGCAGTGGAGTTTTTATTAACAACAACAAACACGGCCTATTTCATCTCTATACAGTCCATCCTTATTTTCGGCAGAGGAGTTTTGTTTTCCTTATATGATTCATTCAAAGAACCAAAACCTTCTTATGTTTGCGATTTCTGTTTCATTTTCAGAAAAAAAGATGTATCAAAATACATTGTAGTTTGTAGAGACCGTATTTTATTTCCCGTTGACATTTATTTCTTAGATGTATTTCACAGCATATAAATTTGAAACGAAAAATTTCATTTGATAAATTGTTTCGCGAGCCGAAAGTTTGGTTAATATTTAATATCGACATTGAAGCCACATTTTCACGGGTACCCGGGCGGAATTTTACTACCCGGGTAATCTCACGGCAACGGGTACCCGTTGACAGGCCTACCCCAAACCACACCTGCTTTACACACATTGTGCCAGGAATCAACTGCTTGCCTAAAAGTAAACTACCAAACCAGGCTGGACACGGTTTAAACAAGGTATTCTCGAACTTAAGTTTAAACTCTCGCGATAGTTTTAACGAAATATTTCGCATGCACCTCTACTCTTAACACCGTAAGTCTACTTTTATTTCCTGCTAAATGTTTAAATATTGACATTAAAGAATCCAGGTTACACCGAACCAACAGGGGCGTAGCTAGGGATTTGTACGGATTTGGGGGCCCGGGGGCTTGGCCTCTTTGGGGGTCGTGCATACATGGCGGTGGTTTAATAATTAATGTAAAATAAAATTTTGGACACTCCAAAATCCGGGGGGGGGGATTTCGAATTTGGACCAATGTTCCCTCTAAGATTCGTTGGTCCGTGTGCAAAGAGAAAAAATCGTGCGCAAAGTTTCCCAGCATACATTTTTGTTGCAATATTTTACAAAAAATACTTAGCGGTAGTTCTAAGCTGCTGCGCGGCGTCAGTCAGATATCTGCGCGGCCGCGCAACCATGCAGCTTAAAGTGAATATTGATTTGGACCCCCTCTCCCTCCCATAGCTGCGCAACTGCGAACCAACACACCATTCCACGACATGATAAATCAATGGTTCTAAAACTTTTGCCTAAAAGAATCCATCGTTTTCTATCTGAACCACTCACCAACACATTTTTTTAATGAAAAATTATACTTCTTTAGGGGATGCACCTGTTTTAAAAAAAAACTATCTTATAATTTATATTTATTTAAAACTGAATTAAAAAATCTAATAAAAATTCAAAACAAGGCATAAACCATGTATAAGCGAAGAACTCAATAATATTCTTAAAGAAGAGACGTCTAGGATAAGATTAAATAAGAAGGATTCAGATTTTCATTTTGCTCCATTACTTTACGATCAATGCAGCAGCCCGTTTTAAAAGTCATGACTCTATCGACACTCTGATTTTCGTTGCGTAGAAGTCTTTAGCACCCACAATCAATATGGTGATGCGAAACGAAGCTTTTCCTGGAAACGCTGTAGCAACATTGATTTCTCTATAAATAGCGAAGACTCACAGGCTAAAAGCATTCACTTTCTTTTGATCGAAGTGATGAAACATAATAATCTCATCCAAGATGTCATCAAATCTCATTGTTCAGAATGTTTTGGGAGCGCTGTGCGGTATCTTCAGAATCGTAAACTCAGCTTTTCAAACGATCTGTTTCCGTATCCAAGGATGTCCGCTAGGCGGCATTAGTAAACCGTAGCTGTGTTAAAAAAGCTCGGCATGTTAAAGTTACAGCTTGTTTTTTCCGAACATGGTATAAGTTACGGCTTTTCCAGTGCTAGACATAAGTTTTTTTTAAATACATTTTTGTGTTCTATTGTTTGAGGAATTACAAAAGTAAAGATAGGTCTCTTATTTTAACGGAACTTCAGTATTGAATAACTATAAATAGCACGTATTCTTTTTAAACACCGTGAATATCAACAGTTACCCCCATTCAGCAAAAGTAGGTCAGGGTCTTTAAAGATTGTATAAACACTAAGTTACGTTACATTGAATCTGCCTTTAAATCGATCAGGCGTGTCCGACTTCGAGGTGTGTAGATTAGAACAATTAAATTACTCGTTTCCATTGCTTTTTCAAGCCACCATGTTAAAACACACCTGCGCAAAGTGAAAAGTCGCTAAGAAAATAATGAATAATTAAGCCTCGCAGATGCAAGTTGAGAAGGACTTTTTTTTATTCTCGTACGAGAGTTCAATTCTTGGAAATCCGGAGCTGTCATTTAATTCAGGTATCATAAAATAAATGCTTTTCAAATAACTTAAATTAAAACTTAAATTGAATTAAATTTTAATTAATAAATTATCTTAAGGATATTTAATAAAATTACATAATTGCTAAACTTTGTTTAAAAACTTATTTAGCAAAATGTATTGTTAAGGTTGGGGATTTTCTCGCCAAAAAAGTTCGATGTAGAAAGTAAAGTTTTGCATGTTAGATTTTATTCACTACACGTGGTTAATTAAAAAGAATAATGACAATTTCTTAGAAGGTCATTTTATATGTTATTGAACTTACACGACTTTACAAGAAATTATTAGTAATTAAAAAAGAGTATAACTTTGATCATACACGTACACTGAAATACTCAGAGAAATAGATGAATTTCTCATTGGCCATGAAATGAAATGTTTGCCTTATTTCAATGATCTTATACAGGGTAAAAGTCAAAGCTACATAGAAGAAGAAAAAATGTCTGATTTCGAAGATGTTTTTGTCTCTGTAGTTATCATCATCTTCGTTATTATTCTGGTGAGTTGGTTCACTTGTTGAAATAGAAAATAAACCTACAAGCAGATCACGAGCTACATACAACTTACAACAATTAGCTTATTTTCGGAAGAGCAAATTATGTCGTAACGAGCAACAAAGCCCGTCCAAGAACGTTCCGTCATCATTCGATGGCATGTTGTAGCTCCCCTCCAACAGCCGTCTCGACCGGCATACATGTGCATCACGTCAAAAATACTATAAACAATATAATAGCCCAAGTCACAGGTTGGAGTATGGATCGGTAGCGCAATGACGTCATTTTTGGAGCTTATATATTGTATATACAAGGTGTGCATCAGGAGGTGTGCAAAATTCTAAAAATTCTAAAAGATTTTTTTAAAAATATATGACGTCATAGTTTTAGCTAATATTTTAATTTTGGAAAAGAGCGATGTAAAAAGAGGATTTGAGGATTTATAATTATAAAATACTTTGTGTACATTTCAGGAAGTTTAATATTTCGTATTTATCAAACACGGATAAGTTACTTATCGCCCTAAAACCCCTAGTTCATTATAGTTAAAACTAGTGTTATACCCGTCAAAAATGACGGAAGTTTTCAGCTGAAATCTATTTATTTTGAAAAAATGCACTTTTTTTAGAGCGCCTACGGCGCCGACCTTTTTCAAAATCCCAACTAACTTGCCCTTGTTTGATAAATACAAAATTTTAAACTTCATGAAATGTACACAAAGTATTTTATAATGGGGGCTGTAGGGCGCCTACGGCCCCCCCCCCTTTTGTTTTTTTTAAATTTTATAATTAACCATCATCAAATCCTCTTTTTACATTGATCCCTTTACCAAAATTAAAATATGAGTGAAAACAATGACGTCATATAATATTTTTTTACAGCGCATCTTTAATTTGCACACCTTTTGATGCATTGGTGCAGTAATTTGGTGCACTTCTTTCTAAAATTAGTAGCGTCACGGACAGACACTACAGACGTGACATTGCAAATTAAATAATTTATGTTTATAAATAACTCGTAAAAACAGAGCTTTTGATTCGACTATAAATCCCAACGCGCATAACTCAAAATAAGGTATTGGAAGAAATACTGCACCAAAAATAACTCGTTTTGAACGTCCGCGTAAACGTGTTCAATATGATTGGCTGTAGGAGTCATATGTCATGTTATCGATGACCGGACAGAACATTGTCTTTTATTATATACGATTGATTTATGTATTTAAATATTTTAAAAAAATATATTGAATTCAGCAGGATTTGTTTTAAAGCAAAGACTCATGACGCTAGATTAAAATCAATATTTGGGTTTTTAATATAAGTAACTTTTAATATAAATAAATAAGGGGCCGTCCATAAGTACGTCACGCCCCAGAGGGGGCGAGGGGGTGTAAGAAAGTGAGACAGTTTGTGACATCGGAGGGAGGGGGGTCCAGCCATGTTTGTCGTCACGATTTTTTATATTAATTATTTTGTTAATAAAAAACGAAATTTTTGTTTGAAAGTGTGACATAATTTAGGGGGGGGGTTCCCAGATTCGTGACAGTTTGTGACAAGGAGGAGGGGGAGTTAAAAATTGTCAAAAATAGCGTGACGTACTTTATGGAAGGCCCCTAAGGGGCCGTCCATAAATGACGTCACGCACTTTTGGCCGATTTTGACCCCCTCACCCCCTCATCACGCGTCGTCACAAAAAGTTAGACCCCCCCCCCTAAAAATACGTCACAAAGCTTTGACCCCGAAAAAAACACAACAAAAAACACCTTATTTTCTATTTGAAAATAAGTATGTTTCAAATCACTTTTAATGTCATTTAAGTATTTATTATTTATTGAGTGAAGGTCTACATTGTAATATCGTAACCCGCGTGAAGCATTTTTTAAAACGTTTAACCGGCCTTCAGAAAACGAGCTGTGTTAACATCCTTAGTTTATATTTTATTTTAATGCATACAAATTAAACATTGATTATTGATCATCACGGTTAACGTTTTTGTTGAAAAAAAATATTAAAAAATAATAATTTTAAAATGCATTTAAAAAAAAATCCCTCAATTGACTGATGGGCATCCCGTAAGAAAGAGGTCGGTGAACAGGGGTAAATAACCTCATCTGGGGTCAAAAGAGAATTCTTGGGGGTAATGCAGACTCATTTGGGACATATAACATCCCCTACAATCCAGTAGATCAAGGGTCTTTAAACTTTTCTCCCGGAGGGCCGCATTACTGTCAAACAGCAGTTTGGGGGCCGACTACACACTAGAGGTCCAAATAAGAAAAATATTATTATATTTATAATATTCATATTATTTAATATTATATCTAATATTATTTAATAAAACGTTGATAAACTGCACATGCAAAACTGTATTAGTGGGAATGGTGAAATTGTTTCCTGGATTGCAAAAATAGTAGATATTTCTGGCTTTCCCTAACATCAACAGTGACCTGAGATTATCATCAGAAAAGTCAGTTCTAAAATTGTTCTTCACGTATTTCATCCTCGAAAATGTCTGTTCGCACAAGTATGTTGTTCCAAAGATTTAAAGGTACCTTGATGCAAAAGCTTTGACATTAGAAAAAAGTTCAATGGGCCAAAACTGGAAAAAACTCAAAAGTCCTTCATTGAACTTTTCCCTAAGGCGTTAATTTGCTTACAAATCAGTGACCTCCAGCTGCAGTTTATCTGAGCAACTGGCCACATCTGCTTGAAATGGATTTTGAAATAGCCTCACTTCTTCTGCCTTTCAATCCAAGTCAGAAACCGCTTCTGAAACAGCAGCTGAAGGTCTTTGGTGATCTCGCATGCAAATGTTGTGGGGAACCCAGCTGTTGCTTCAGCCATGAAAACCTTGCACTGCTGAAAGCGTGTCAAGTTGTTGGCTTGTACTTGTTCCAAAAACAAGACAAGTTTAGATCTGAAGGCCTTTAGGTGATTGGATTTATCAGAAACTAGATTTATTCTCTTTCTTATTTTAGGTTCAGAAATTTTAAATGACCAGTAATGTCTGCAGGTAAAAATAGTATAAATTTGGAGATTAAAATATCTCCAGGGGCCTCGTGGGCCACATCTGGCCCGTGGGCCGTAGTTTGGAGACCCCTGCAAAATACGTGATGCGTACGTGAACGCTTGAAATATATGTCCATTATTGAACCGGTTCCTTCCAGAAAATGCATTTTTTAAAAATATGATAGCTATGTTGATTTCTTACCTACGTAATATACGAATACACCTAATTTCACCCTACTTTCATTTATATTCACATGAGTGACAATAATCTTAATCCACATGACTTGACTGTATCAAGTATCCTTTCTGTGATATTTAAAATTAATGCCTTAGAAACTGAGCTAAGAAGAAAAGTTGTTTTGTGCTCCTCTCGAATTGGATGTCAAGAATTCGATGCATTCAATAAAGTTAATGAATACTTGACTAATTTTAAATGGGCTCATTTATCATTATATCTAGAATGGCCAGGGGTTTTGACCAAAACCAATAGAACAATTATATCAAGAACGTTTATAATTCTATCAAATTTTTGGGTGGGGGGGGGGCTAACAACGCTCCCCCAAAGCTCCGAGTCATGTGAGCAGGACCTAGAGTCTGGGGGATAGGGCGTAACGCACACATAAACTTGTATATTTTGGGGTAACGGGCAAAAAAGTTCGCCAACTCCTGTCGTAAGAGAACAAAACGGAGCTGCGGTTACATCACAAATGCTTTGATATCAACATCAAACGACGCAGGGTAACAATTTCATACGTTATCGTGTGGCTTCTCAAACTTAAAGATTATAATTAGATTTAATTTTCGTGTCTTGATAGCTTACGCCAACCAGGGTCTGATGGCCTACCGACCGGCACATTGAGAAGCACTGATTTATTAAAAATAAATAAATACAAAATTAATTTTTTTAAAAAGTCATTAAATAAATTTTAAGCGACCAAATATTTTACTGGAAGTTTTATTTAAAGTTAACCTTTTGATGTGACGTCACACTTCTTCAACCCCCTCCCTCCCCCTCGTCAAGCATCGTCACAATAGTGTGACCCCCTCCCTCTAGGTGCGTGACGTCATTTATGGACGGCTCCTAAAGCTTCTTATTTAATTTCACGTTTTTAAGCAACGTAACAAAGACGATGTCAAATGTTTTTGTTAACAGCCTTCTATAAAATTCTAATTACTTCAATATTCAGATAATAAATTCTTCCATACCTGTTAACTTTTGATTCAAACATTGCTTACCCACATTTATGAGAAATTTATATTTTAAATCATAACTTAAAATTTCGAACATAATGCCTTAAAAATAATTGCTTTATATCTTTATTTTTTAAAAACTGAAAATTTAAATCCTCGCTTATAATCATTTATAATCATTATTATTTTCGAGAATAAATAACAAAATACCTTGGTGCGGTAGGAAACTCTTTAATTAATCATTGTCCAATTTGAACACAATTAACAGTGTTCGCTATTTTTGTTTTCACTCTGCTGATACCATTTCAAGTTGACTTTTGCTGTTACCATATTAAAGCAGTGGCGTAGCTAAGAATTTGTAGGGGTTTGTGGGCACGGAGGAAGGGGGAGCGGGCTTAAACTTCTTTTGGGTCCCCACATACATGGCGGTAGTAACAAAAATTCTGAAAGTAATTTGTGGGCCCTCCTCAAGTGGGGGCCCGTGGGGACTTTCGAAGTTTGTCCCCCTCTCATAGCTACACCACTGCATTAAAGTAGTTTTCTTATAGACAAGAGCGTTGGAGTAGATTTGATTAAGAATTATTAATATTCAGTCGAAAGGATAACGCCGCGACGAAAAATTATCTTACCTTTGCTGTTGTAAAATAATGAGGGGTACACATTTTTTTTTACGTCATACACAAAAAAAGCTTTTAACTCTAAATGTGATCATTAATTGTGGATTAAATTTTTTTCCCTTCCAGTTCAATTGTATGTGTGGTAAACAACCACCGGTGGTATGTGTTTATGGTTTTTACTGTTTTTAATGATTCCTAATTCATTAAACTGGCAATATTTAACTGATAAACTACGTTGTAAAATTTATTAAATGTAATTTTCCTTACTTATCTAATCTTCTCACGCTATGCAATAACTTTACCTTTCCAATTTGTCAACCATGTTCTTTTCTCTATTATATATTGTTCTCTTATCATTAAGAATGATGAGTCAGATTCAGACGATGTGCACAATGTCGGTGCAACAGATAATAAGACATTCTTTAGAGAAAGACAACAGTCTTACAATTGTCACACGAGTACAGTTAATTTTAGACCCATACGAGCAACTGAAACTACAGAACCAAATGACAGACTGACGGACCCAACGCCATTTTATACGACATTTATAAATACTGGAACAACAAGAACAAGCCTTGCGTCTAATTATCCACAAACTAATACGGCTGGGAGCAGATGTAGAGAAGCCATCGGGACTTCGCCTATGAACATGGCAGTAGTTGGGTCACCACACTTGTTAGTAGACACCCAAGTGAACCAAATTGCGTTGGAATCTGTGCAGTCTGTTGAGAATTCCCGCATCAGTCGACTAGTGACCAGTGTAACGAATGCTTCCCGCTGCACTCCCACCACTATCCTTGTAGGTTCGAGGAGGACTGTCATCTCTACATCAACACCCGGAAATGTTGGAGCATCGAATGTCAGCAGCTTTCTTGGACCGTCACTGCCACGCCCTCAAATAGTTCCGAGTACTCGCATTTCAACATCACCCACCGGACCCACCGGAGCAACATTAATATACCAAACAGACGGAATATCAGCACAAAAAGCCAGGGCTTCAACACCAGCCCCAACCACCCGGAATGCAGCCGCAGAACTAACCATCCGGACCCCAGCAGAACCACTAAACACCCGGACTACAGCGGCACCACCAACCAGACAAGTAGCTGAAGGCGCCGTGGCAAGGTCCACTGAACGATCGACTCAAGATTTTCCAGGAGCCCACAAGACATACGTTTTGCCCGATAGTTGGGGCATGGTGAGAAGACGGACTTGTGCTAGACGGACTTCTGTAAGTCGTTCATCTTCATCTTCTTCTCGGCCCTTAACCCCAACCCCGCCACCATCGCCACCACCAAAGAGACCGCGGACAAGGTTGTTTGAACACTACGTTGAGAACAGGTAGTTAATTAAATAGATATAAACTCAATTTATTTTTAAAAAAAAACCTTTAGCTTCAATCTAAACGTTATTCCATCAAAAAAATAAAATAAAAATATACCCATACCAGCAAAATAAAACAATGTCATACGTGTAAAAAAAGCTACCCTCGCTCTCGTTTCTTTCTTCCCACTTGGCAATGAATTAACTAATTGGTTTATTGCAGTGAGCCCGAAGAGAAGAAACTCGATCTCCGGGGTTTGTTTTTAAGAGAGGCTATGACTACCTTCTTTAACTTTTTTGGCCTTATGCAGGATAGTAAGTGGCTTTTTTCTTTGTTATTATTATTTATTAAATTAGGATATTGACCTCATTTGTGTTATTTTTCAGTTAATTAAAAATAATTTTTATTGAAAAGATAAGAGAGTTTTCTGTAAAAAATAAAATAATTCATTACGTAGGTCTATAAAAAGATTATTTTCATTTAACTTAGTAGATAATGAACAGCCTACTCATAATGTGTTTAGCCTTAGCAAGATACAAAATTACATAAATAAGTAGTCAACCGAAATTTTAGTATCTTTAAATAGTTGATAAATTTATGCGACAGTGTAATAAAAACAATGCCAAAGAAATTTTTTTAAAATGGATTGGGGGATGACTTTCAGTGTACTCATCATATGGATTCAAAGAAGAAGATCGCTACATCTACGTCGTCACCGGATATGGCAAGTTTTCTGCCGGGAAAAAACCCGTCATAAAACCAGCAGTGCAAGATTTCCTTGACCAAAACGATATCAGGTGATGATCAGGGAACAGTGAAATTGATGGCTGTTTTAATGGGGTGGGACAACTCTTCAATATTCTTAGGCTTTCAGTAACACAAATTTCGATCGAATAATGGAATTGTTTCGTTTGTTTGATTCCTTCTAATTTCTTGATATTTATTTTCAAAGGCACAACTGGCTAAACGATGGGCTTGTTATGATTGACTTCTGTAGCGAGGAGGATGAGGAAAGTGACACGGAAAGTGAAGAGAGTGACTCAGAGGAAGAAGTGGACAATTTGGAGGACGAGGAAGACTTTGAATTTGTGAGTGACGCTGGCGATGGAAGTGATAACAATCAACGAGGATCTAAAAAATAAAATCTGGACATTCCAGTGGCCGCCAGAAAAATTGTGATGGTATTTTTCACTTAGTCTGGCTTAAATGCGATTGTATATGTAAGTGTGTGTGAATGTTTCCAATTAAAAGTATAAAAACAGTATAGTTCGTTTTGTTAATCTAAGTGAAATAATTATCTTGTAGTTGTAACAGATGGTTTTGATTCTGACGCCACGTGACGCTGGAGTGAGGGGTGGATTCCTTCATTATGCTACCATTCCTATTTAACGAAACACACACACAATATAAATATATTATATTTATATTAATAAATATATATATATATATACTAGCAAAATACCCACGCTTTGCTGTGGAAATTAGGATTTCAGTTACCGTTGAGAAACCGCGTAACACAAATTCAAAACACCAATTGATTTCAATCTGGATCATAATGGATATACTAGATATATTAACTTCACCGTCTTATCTGTCTGTCTGTCGTGGTCACGCAGAAAAACAAAAAAGAACAATTAAAAAATCACTTCAAGTAATCCTATCGAGGTGATAATTTATTTTTTGTTTGTGTATGTTACCATTGCGGGAGGGTACTCAACAACTTCCCAAAGTTTTATGCTCCTACGAACAGGGGGAATTGGATAGTTAATTATGAGTCTGTTTTATATAGCTCATATTAGAAAAAAAAACTAAAGATGTGCCCCTGCCCCCCAGTTAGTGATAATTTTATAATTTTTACACTTTTTACCATCACCGGATGTTACTCAACAACTTCCCAAAGTTTCACGCTTCTACCTACACGGGAAGTTAAAGAATTAGTGATAGGTCAGTTTTTTATATAAGAAACAAACTACATTCGGGCCCCCGGCTCCCAGTAAGTGAAAAAATATATAATTTTTTTTACCTGTTACCATTGCGAAATGTTACTTAACAACTACCCAAAGTTTCATGCTTCTATCTACTCGCGACATAGGAGAATTAATTATTTCGGTGGCATGTTGTAACTCTCCCCCATAGCCGTCTCGACCGGTATACATGTGCATCACGTCAAAAATACTATTCATTATAGTTAAAATAAATAACTAGTAAAAACAGAGCTTTTGACTATAAATCCCAACTCGCATAACTCAAAATAAAGTCTTGGAAGAAATACTGCACCAAAAATAACTCGTTTTGAACGTCCGCGTAAACGTGTTCAATATGATTGGCTGTAGGAGTCATTTGTGTTTGAGGTACCAATCGCTATCGAGGACCGGACAGAACGGACAGAAAATTGCCTTTTATTAATATAGATATGAAGTGGACAGAAATTGCTGATTTCTAAGCAAATCTTTCATTTCAAAGCCACATTTTTGGTTAGCGTTCTTTTAAAACTATCTGATTTTTTATTTGTAATGGTAATTTAAAAAAATCACACATCTACTAAACAACTGCAAGATGCTGGTACGTTAAGAAGTTCTTAATTTTGTTTTTCAGTATTTCTTAATTGATGGTTAATGTGGCTCCTGCCATCTAAATAGCCGAAAGCTTGTTCCACTGAACAAGCGAGACAATGAAAGTACATGGGTCTTTGTTGAGGTTCTTAATTTAACATTATCAAAGTTAAGTCAAAGAAAGGTTATTAACATATTTGAATGAATTATTAGAATATTAAAAAGAAAGGTTTTCCACTTTTGAAAAGGACCTTTATATATAGAGTTTTTCACAATTAGACCTGAAAGTATTTTAGGGTCTAAAGATATCTTAAAATAACAAGAATAAAACAAATGAAATTGGAAATCAGAAATTATTTTAAATTATTTCTAAATACGAATAAGAATCTAGCCCACGTAAAGCCACACTAAAAAAGATTGCTAAAAAAGTCCTCCGCTGACTTGGAGAGGAGATGGGTGCCGACATATCTACCAAGCCCCGAGAAAGTTCTAATGGAAACGTAGAGCCCCCTACGACCACGAGGTTATGGGACAAAAAAAAAGAATTATGTAGCGAAATTATTAACAAATTTTATTAGATGGTTCATTTTAAGAACTTTAACAATTTTTTTATTTCTTAGTGAATCCTCTTGATAGCAACTGATCCAGCATTACTTCTAAACTCCAATACAAATGAATAAGCAAGGATAAGCGTAGGAGGAGCTTCAGTAGTATATATATATATATTATATAAATATAATAAAATTACAACGTCTTTTGTAGTCTAGTTGTTTTTTTCAAGGTATTTTATAAGTTGTACAGACTGAGAGGATAAAATTTTACTTTAAAAACAATATTTAACATTAACATTAAAATTGATACGTTACCCATGCATATTTCAGTTTATAGGTGTACAGTGTCAGACATGCATCAATGCTTGGGGGATTGCGTCAAGGACTTTTTAAAATAAACAAATAGTAAATAAAACTATTTTTTTAAGTTGAAGGATATTGACCCTCGAGACCAGAGTAACACCTGGACTATGCTGAAGACATTCTCTTTGTCCAGGAGACCTGTTACTGTGGACAGACGATGAGGTGCACTGAACTCACTCCGTCTAACTACCAATCTATGACGCATATACGTTTGTTGTCTGGACGTTTGTATACAATATTGTGTACGTAACTATGTTTAAGAAGATTGAGAGTGCAATGTCTTTTCTCAAGATTTTGGCGATGTTTGTAAAGCAGGGTGAGTCCAGCCGTAGGCTGGTGTTTTGCGCTATATAAGTGTACAAAATGAATAAATAAACAGAACAAGGAAAAAATAACATTATTTTTTTCTAAACGCTTTATTCAGGAATACTTTGCAATTTTATATAAAAAATTTATATAAAAGATGAAAAAGATTGTATCATTCCAACCTTCATTTATCCTGAATATTTTTTTTTAAATTAAGCATCGTAGCCTTTGACATAAATAAGTCTGTGTTTTTTTTAAAAATTGGCTGTGCGTACTATTACAGCATTTTAACAGTCTACACATGCTGATGTACATAGGTTGCAACCATCAAACACCTATAATTTAGCTTAAGCGCAACTCTAACCGTCACAAGTCCATATTTTGGCGAGAGCAATATACAACGAACCCCACATCAAATGCCGCGCTATAATTTACACTTTTAATTGATGGAAACCTCCATGATTCAGTACGTCAAACAATGTATCCTATGAGCAGAAGACCCCGTGTTTCTTTAGGGCATGCGCATATTGTTGTAGAAATACGGAGTCGTTCTTACTAGCTATCTGCCAGGGGTATGATAATCACTGCATAGTGTAAGCGTGTGTCTGAGTGAGCACGAGTTCACGGGGAGGATGTTTTAATGAACTCGGATCACATGCGTGGGTGGTCAGAGGACACGCGAGAGGTCAGAGAGAGAGACTAGTTGTGTCAGAGGAGACCAGACGGGGCAGAGAGACTGGAGCAGCGCCCAAGGCCGTCCATTAGGACCGAGGACTATAATTGTGAAATAAAAGTATGTTGAGTTTGTTGTACAGCAAGTCGTGTAGAGAGCCCGAATCGTATTCTGTACCTGTGAAGAGATAGACTGTTTGCTGTAGAGTTGTACGACTATTGGACCAATATGTATAGCGTTATATGTACTGGGGGTTCTATGGAGAACGCTCAGGATGTGTACAGCGGAATAAACATTGGAATACTTTATTAGCACCAATGGATATAGACCTTCTTATTAGTTATAACGTCATATTAGTTAAAACCACTGAACTTAGCGCACTGGACGATCGGTCCGAGGCAGATCCCGAGTCGCGGGTTCGAGCCCAGGTACTGGCAAAGCCCCCTGGGGCATTGTGCTGGCCATACATTCCCCTGCTCGTTAGTGGTGGCTAAAAACTTGTGAACGCTACATCACTTGCCCCATAGTCCGTCATGGACTCGAAAGGGGATCATCATCATACTTTATATAATATAATTGTGTCGTGTTCTATGAACTGAGTGCAAGTGGAGAGCAAGGCAAATCCTATAAATATGAGACTTGACAATATCCACGATTGTTGTCATTGTGTTACTCTTTGGAGGTGGGGAGCGTTTGGGGCCAGGGGATTGACTCATTGAAAATCTTTGGCGTGAACGATCTTTATCATATCTATTGGGTCAATTTGCGATAATGACATTATGTATTAGTATCAGGGTTTCCTGATTTATTGATTGACCATATCTTCTGCTTCGTTAACCCTAGAAGTGTGGATAAATGATAACGTTGCCAGGTCATGGACACACAAACCCCACTGCATGCTGCCTAGTCAACGACTCACCGCTCAGTGAAGCATGTCGATAAAATCCATAAAACCATGGTAGGATATAATGTTTACACTTCTTGGGGCTAATTCTTTTGCACCGCTCTCATGCCATCGGCAAGTTGAAGGACTGCAACATTGACAGTTGAAGTCGGTGCTTCAAGCGTGACTGCTGGTTTCATATTTCGTTTCCCCACCGTCTTTGAGACGGAGGAAGAGCAAGTCTCGGTAAGTTGTTGTTCTAAATTCTAAATCAATAAACGTTTCAATGTCATCAAAAGCTGTCACAATTTTTGATAATTAAAAGTAGTCGAGCTTTAGAGGAATTTAAAGCGACGCCCGGAGTGTTAGTTAGTTGTATGATTTGTAGGAGTTGCACGAGCTGTTGTATGAGTTGTTTTATGAAATGGTGCATGAGTTGTTTTATGAAATGTTGCATGAGTAGTTTTATGAAATGTTGCATGACTTCTTATATGAGTTCTTGTATGAGATGTTTTATGAAATGTTGTATGAGTTGTTTTAAGAAATGTTGCATGAGATTTTTTATGAAATGTTGCATGAGTTGTAAGCCCGGCCTATAAACGTTAATTAGGCCAAATAACTTTGTGAAAAAAATTGTTCATAATCGAATAGGGAAATATTCCTAAACAATTCAAACGTTATTTGCCAAAACTGTGAAAATAAATAATTTCTAAAGGATGCGTACTTTTTAATGGCCTGTTTTTAAAGAAATGAAAGTGTGCCAATGGAAAAGAGGCGGTAATTTATTGTGGATTTTCCCTTGAGCCTTTTAAAATAACACAAAGACTGATACCATTTCTGAGAAAAGATTGACACGCTCCTTATCTGTAAAGGTTGATTTAATTGTACCAGACTAAGAACTTACAGAATTTGTTTTGCAGGCTTAAAAGGAAAGACAGGAAAATATTTATTTAAAAAATTATTAATTGTTAAATAGGCATGTTAAATATTTTGCGTCGTTATTAGAAGGATTTGCATTTCTCTGTTGTATCAGACGTTTTGGAAGCTCAGAGTTTTGTGTTTAAAAAAATGTACTGGCATAGACACTCGTAGCGATAGTGCATCTCGCGATGAGCCAAGGGTTCCCTAGCTACCCCCGTTATTTGCACGACAAAGAAATAATACCTGGAGCGTGTCAAACATTGTGTTGTGCTATACCAACCCTACCCTTCCCTTTTCCAACTCCACTGCATCAACGAATATTTTACTCTCCCAACAGGATTCTCCAAAACACAAGTATTTAATCTCGACAGGTATCTTGCCAGCAAAAGGTGAAAACTTAAGGCAACAAATAAATAAAGCAGTTAATTCTCTATAACAACGTAAGTACCGAAATTTGAATGTTCTAAATTGAGCTTCTCATATAATGGCTATCTTTGTGGTGGAATGTATTGCATGCATTGTAAAAAGCAGTAAAAGAAACCTAATATTAGTTTTACAGTGATTTAGTTTTTTTTAAAAACGCTGCTGTTATATTCTGCAAATGGCACGAGGAAATTTACACACACAATTAATAATAAAAATATTTTTAAAAAAGTTTGTAGCATGATTTAAAATTAGTATTTATAAAAGTATACTTCCTCAAACGCTACCTGTGTAACAAACTCTTTATTCAGTTGCCGTGATCATTATGAGAATGACATGGAAAGACAAACAACATGGAAACGAAACAAAACCCTATGCTTTGTAAAGTCCCGTCACCCTTCCATATTTCAAGTGCAGCTTAAACATTTAACCCTTCCCGGTAGAGTGGGCTGGTGTCTGTTTCAGCTTCGTGCGCCACACAATTGTCAGAGTTTGATAACATAGATTAAACAACCCCTTAAAAACAAAGTTTTTGACTATAAATCCCTTATATATGTGACAGAACTTAAAGTATTGTTTATGTTCAAACGTGACAAACATTTACAGACTGAATCTGTCTTAACTCAACTTTGCTTCATAACCCTAGCGTGGGAGGGGTGGGTGGGAGGGGGAGAGGGGAAAATTCTGGTGCTTGACCGAGCTCTGCGTGACACGTAAAATGTAAACAAAAGCACCCCGGTACTTCGATGGGTCGCCTTAACGCGTCAACTCAAACTTTCACGTGGAAAAAAACAATAACAAACGGTGAATTTGAATTACATACGTTATATAAGGGTAAACTAAAAATGCATTAATGTAATTACGGTACGTTCGATCGATCTGCAAAGGGCGTTCAATAAAGGGAAGGGGTAGTGTTATTTGGAGGCATTAGTATTTTTTCCTTTCTGGAAAGAGCGTTACTCTCTAGGGGTATGTTAACATTTGAAGATTTAGGGACGCTGTGCTCGAGCTGCATGCTCGTTTGCTGGCTTACCTAAGGTCACGGGTTCGAATCTATGTGAAGGCAAGGATTTTTTTCGGTGTCAAGGGTGTCCCTGAGTCCACCCAGATCCGAATAGCAGGAGCATTTGTAATTCTTTTTTTAAAAAAAGAGAAGATCTTGAATTAAAAGCCAGTCTCTCACCAGGCTGTGATAACCAGATACAGTATCTCTAATGGGCTTTTAAGCAAATGACTATGTATTTTATTAATATTTTAGGCCAAGAAGCGTCCCTTCCTTTCCATAGGTTAATTGTTCCGTTTAAAGCTTATTTTAAAGCATAGTGTTTCCATGCATCTTCTTTTTATAGATGCAATCTGAATTCATAAATTATGTCATTCACTTCCTTAAAAATGAATTTTAAATAGAATAGAGGGTAGGGTTAGGTTTAGGGATTTAGTTTTATTATTTAAAAGTGCAAATTTTATTCACAGTCATATTTCTTTTGTCTCTACTGCCCAGAGTTTGCAGAAGGTAAAAAAACACGACAACATGGCCATGGGATACGATGATTACGCATTTATCTTAAGTTGGATTATTATGGTAGGATTTACGTCCAAAATCCGTGTTACACTGACCAGAAGTCTAGAATAGATAAACAATATGTAAAGCTTTGAGCTTTTGTCAAGAACTTTATCTCTAAAACATATATGCAGTGTTTTTCATCTATCCCCCTCGCCCTGTCTTACTGCGTCCAACTCCCCCCTCACTTTTCACATACTCTTTCTCTTACCCCCACTCTCTCCCTCTCTCTTTTTCTGTTTCTTAAGAGTTTTTATGAATTTTGAAAACTCTTAAATGAACAAAAGTCAAACAAATTATACATACATAATTTTATTTAACGAATGACACTATGTAACACAATTTCTGTTCCTGGCTATATTTCAATTGCTTATGTCTAAAGTATGTGAAAAAATGAGTTCATTAAGCACAAACTTTGCTTACACGACAACAGCACTAAGAAAACTCGTTTTTTTGTGGAAATAGAACGAAGTTTATTTCATTTCGTCATTATTATCAGGTAAAAACAAAAAAATGCACAAGGATTAGGCAAACACAGTCGGAAACCACTCAAAAAGGTTCAGAAATGTGTAGATTTTCTAGATTTACGATAGTACTCTGAATCACGCTCTCGAAGTAGCCCCCAAAAATAGTCCCCCATCATGTTTTAGTTATACTGCCCTTGGTAACGACGTTCAAAGTCCAATATATCTTGATGACAGCGCTCGCCTTGCTCCTCGAAGTAAGCGCCCATGTTCCCCTTGAATTTGTCGAGATGCGAATCAAGGATTTGGACTTTCAGAGACATTCTGCATCCCATTTTGGCGTAATTTTGACACTGGTGTAGTCCGCTTTGAGATGCACAGAGTGGGCCAACGGGAGAGACGGATAGTTGTTTCCATTGTGAAGCAACACGGATTTGAGGCTCTGGGATGAACTGTCTATGAATAGGCGCCATTCAACAGGATTACATGCGATACCTACAGCCTGGAATAGACCGGCAACATCGTTGCAGAAGCACAGACATCACGCTGACGGAAGAAGTTGAGAATCTTTGATGCCGTTTCCTCTGAACCGTGACTTGTACGCTATCATCAATCAAGTTCCACTGTTTGAGCCTGGATATCATACGCTCAGCATTTAATTTCGTAAGCCCGAGGTCCCTATTTAAATTGTTCACGTCTTTCTGGTTAGGGAAGTATGGCTTTCTATCCCCAACTTCATCTGCAGAATCGTAGTCCATATCTCCAGTATCCGCCTCGCTATCTGACTTGCTGCTGTCTCCTGAAGATGGCCGATGCCGTCTAGGAGGAGTCGGAACTGGCAGATCGGGGCTGTGTTGTACTGGGGCGATGGAAGAAGGTATGTCCGGATAAACGATCTGAGGGGCATTTTTGCTGGTGAGGCGATTTTTGGGGTTTACCATGCAGAAGTGGCAGTTGCTTGAGTAGTCCGTCGGCTCTCTCAAAATTCGCGGGATAGCAAACTTCATGGCTCGCTTCTCTCCTCTGTACCAACCAGTAACATAGCACATAATAATACATACGAATTATAATAATTTGAGGGCATGAAATTTCAAAATACGGAACGATTTCAAGATGGAACGTATTTGCCTACAGTACACGACTTATGAAAAAACTTTGTAAATTACAACTCTTTGAAATGAACTAGAAGCATTGAAATTTTATAAAAAAATAAATTAAAACACTTCTAAGCGAGAAGCAACTGTTCAGTTTACCTTCAAGTGTTTTCTTGCAATATTCGCATGTGAAATGCGGTGCCCAAGATTTGTCTTGGTCCCCGACCACACGGCAAAGTATGTCTTGTAGGCCTCGCAAATTATACGACTTGCTTCCACGGAATAGTTTTTCGCTTTTGTCTTTATGAATTGTCCGCACACTTAGCAGAATGAATCAGCTGGATGCAAACAACCTCTTGATGCCATATCAAATAAATAACTTCTCTTCAACTACGAATCGTTATCATTTCAGTCTGCAATAACACGAATTGGAATTTTGGTTCGAGACACCTGTGCTTTTATACTTGTACAGCTACTTTTGGAACGTTCAAGAACGTTCTAGAAGGTTCAGAGAGTTTCTCGAACGTTCTGGAAGTTTTTTGAACGTTCTAGAGTGTTTAGGAGAATTGTAGAAACATCTGGACAAATCTAGCAGTTCAGGGAGGAAGCTCGGTATTGAAAGCAAATCGAGAATATTCTCGAACGCACGCGATTTTCCAAATTTCTTTGTCCCGATCACAGAAGCAAAGTTTTTCTGGAATAATAGCGATTTCCTTTCTGTTCTAGACCTAACGGGTTAGGAAAACACACTTTCAACCTAGGAACAGAACAAAAATGAAAATTTGTTACATAGTGTGATCATATGTTTTCTAGAGAAATTAATAAACTCTCCATTGCAAACGGAACCCGTTACTAAATTTCAGTTTTTAGTTTTCTCGCTTAAATTTAAAAGTTCATAATAATTTTTTCTCTTCCTAATTGAAAAGCAATTGATTATTATTATTTTTTTTAAATAAAGAAGTATAGATACTGTAAATATTGTTGGTGCGAAGCTTCCAATTACACATAGCAGAAAAATCTCAATGATTAACACTATGTATTTCACAAACAGATTATCTACGAGGTTTTTATAAAGTCACCTGCACAGGTAAGATAGACCTTATATTGAGATCGTTTTCAATACACCAATTGATCTAGTCAGATAAAAAATAAATACATTAAAAAAAAACTGGTCTTTTATTATTATTATTTTATTATATCGTTTCATTGACTTTGTATAGCTCTCACAATATTATTGTTACTTTCAAGTAAAATACTTTCTCTGCTTAGCTTTACTCAATTTTCTATATTCTTTAAAAAATAAAATGTAATATTTTCCTAATATAAGCAATGTAAAAATTAGTTTATACGTTGGCGACTGGGTAAATGGATGGATGTTGATCAAACTTGGTACATAAATGGATGGATGTTGATCAAACTTGGTACATAAATGGATGGATGTTGATCAAACTTGGTACATAAATGGATGGATGTTGATCAAACTTGGTACATAAATGGATAGATGTTGATCAGACTTGGTACATAAATGGATGGATGTTGATCAAACTTGGTACATAAATGGATGGATGTTGATCAGACTTGGTACATAAATGGATGGATGTTGATCAAACTTGGTACATAAATGGATGGATGTTGATCAAACTTGGTACATAAATGGATGGATGTTGATCAAACTTTGGTACATAAATGGATGGATGTTGATCAAACTTGGTACATAAATGGATGTATGTTGATCAAACTTGGTACATAAATGGATGGATGTTGATCAAACTTGGTACATAAATGGATGGATGTTGATCAAAATTGGTACATAAATGGATGGATGTTGATCAGACTTGGTACATAAATGGATTGATGTTGATCAAACTTGGTACATAAATGGATTGATGTTGATCAAACTTGGTACATAAATGGATTGATGTTGATCAGACTTGGTACATAAATGGATTGATGTTGATCAGACTTGGTACATAAAGAATTGATGGCCCATAATAAAATACTATACGACGTTGAATTCCTGATGTACATTCCTTCGGGGCCAGGGGCCCAAAATCTGTTTTCTTAAACGCTTAAGACTTTATTCCCCATTCCATTTCACACGATCCTGATAAATAATGATACATAATATACATCATGATCTAGATTGAAATTTGCAGGGGTTTCGAATTTTACATATTGCACCGATTGGGCCCGAGGGCAATAATGTCCTTTTTTCTGTTGCAAATTACTAAATATTATTTTTACTATATTTATATGTCTTCATGCCTTGCTAAATTATTCATATGATCACAATGTAACTTCGGGAAGTTGTTGAGTACACTTCTACAAAGGATACTAGCCCGAGGCGCTTAATATTGTTTTAATCCTTGTGTGAGATATATACAAATTATTTAAACATTGGCTACTTAGTCCATGAAAACTTAATGTTTCATTTTTTAGTAATTAAGTGTATTGAACTCTTAATGTCCATTCGTTTCTGGCTGCGGTCCCAAAAGCTTTTTAACGCAATTTCCTTAGGAAAAATATTGTTTATATATTTGACATTTCTGGCCAGTCTTTTCGAGCTTTGAACATCAACTCCTCCTGATCCGTACTAGATAGAGGGTTAGGGTCTTTTGCAAATATGTTAAGGAGGTCCCAAGGATGTGAACGGGCCAACAAAAAGACCGAAAAGATTTACTAGATTTCCTGGAAAATAAAAAAAAAGCTAAAAATATCAATATTTTGTCAATTTCTCTGCAACCATAACATTATTGGTTTGAAACAAACGCCAAACGATACTTAATATTATTTAGAACAATGTTGGAGAAGATTTTTTGAAAAATCTATTTTCGATCGACTCCGTAAAATTTATTTTAGCAGCAATTCGTAGATAGCAATTGTTTTGTTTAGTTTCGTAATTATTGATTTGAAATGACTTTTACTATAATCTAGAACAGTGGTTCTTAACCTTTTGAAGTCGGGGAGCACTTTTGATCATGACAAAAAATTTGGGGAGCACCAAAATCAAGGAGAAAAAAAAACCAAAAAAATACACATACATAAGACTTTTATTAAAAATAAAACATTATGACATAAGAGTTTAAAATTATAACATGACAAACAAATTTTTAATAAACATAAATTTATTAAGTAAAAAAATAACATTGAGCAAAATTTAATTCAGAAAAATAAAAAGATTTAATGTGAAACCTGAGCTTGACGGTTTTTACACATTTCAGTGATATTAGGCCTAATTTTAGTAATATCTACCCTCAATTCTTCATCCAAATTAGTAAGTGTTGCTCGTTTTTTTAGTTTTTATGTTGGTGACTATCGAGAAACCGAGTTCACACAAATATGATGTTGAAAATTGCAACAAGATTTTAAGTGCCTTCATGGAGACAGCTGAGTATTCTTCTTGCACATAGATCCAAAATTCCTCCAGAACCATTTCGGAAATTTTTATTTTAAGTGTACGATCCGATGATAGGTTGATTAATTCTTCTTCTTCTTGGTAGGACAACTAACTATTTGATGTATTAACCGTAGCAAAGGGATTACGTATCCATTCATATGTTTCTACTTTTATTGATGGAAAATAAAATTCAATCTTTTCTTCTAATCAAGTTAAATGCTCTGTTACTGCTGAAATAATTTTGTCGGTAGTGTTATCATTAAGAGAAGGAAAGATATCTACTTTCTTTTTCTCCAACAAACGATTTTTCCAAAAAATCACAATTTAGATAATCAAAAATATCAGCTAAATATGCCAATTTAGCACACCAAATGTCATTTTGAAGATATTCCACAAAATCATCCATATTTTCATTTTGGAAAAAGGTCATCAATTCATCCATCAGTTCTAAGAAACGACGTAACACATTTCCTCTGGATAAACATCTCACTTCACAATGCAAAAGCAAAGATTCGTACTTGGCTTCCATAGAGATGCAAAGATTTTTAAAGACGCGTATTTTCAAAGGTCTCGATTTTATGAAGTTTACCATATTTACAACTTTGTCTAGCACAGGTTTTAATGCTATTGGTAATGTTTTGGACACCAGAGATTCTCTGTGCAAAAAACAGTGAGTAGATATAATATTGGCGTTTCTTTTCTTGGCGAGAGTCACAAACCCTTTTAATGAGCCTACCATTGTTGGAGCACCGTCCGTACAAATTCCCACACACAACTCTTATGATATTTTGAATTGTTCGAAATATGAAGAAATAGAATCAAATACATCTTGTCCTGTCGAACGTTCGGTAAGCTCAAGACATCATAGTCCCCGTTTGGACTACCTATTATAAGCATTTGTTCAGCTCAATCAGATAGAGTAAGTGAGTGAACATTAAATTTTGAGTTTCATAATTTCGCGGAGCACTTGCAACTACCTCGCGGAGCACCAGTGCTCCGCGGAGCACCGGTTAAGAACCACTGATCTAGAATGATAGTTAATGGGGTTTTCCCGCTTTGTGAATGCTGATGTAGACTGTTGCGCGGTGCGCATTATATTGAGACATTCTTGGTTTTACTCTAGAATGGTTTCCATTGAATAAAAAGATCGGAAATTCTTATATTGGAAATTGCGTTTAAATACTCATTATTGTTTTTATTACTAGTTGTCGGGGAAATATTATAGTTATTGTGTGATGGGGTTTTCCCGCTTTGGGAATGTTAAGGTTAGGCTGTTGCGCCGGTGCGCACTATTGTTGACACATGCTTGGTATGACGTAGTGTGGGGAGATATGACGTAAATAGATGACATGCTAATGCTAGAGGGACGGTTTGGTAGCGGATGGAAGGACAGTGTTGTTATTATGTAGTGGAGAATTCCTGTTTCAATTAAAAGAAAATTCATCTAATGTTGTGCTGATTTATTGAGTTCAAGCCTTGTGAGTCAACCATACCCTAGAACTCGACATTGGGGGCTATGTTCGGGATAATTTATTGACCGAGGCAGCAAGCAACTCAAGTTCAAAGTCAACATCAGACATCCAGAACAGAAGGAATCGATTCTAAGGCAAGTCGGTGTATTAACAGACAACAAGTTTTGATAAGTGAGACATGTATGATGGTCTTATTTCAAACAATGCTGGTGTTATAATTCGATATACCTTGCTTGGTGACCAATGTGCTGTCACATCCCGTGTGCTGTCTGGGTGCTGTTCCCGTTGATCATCGTAACGTGGGCCTGTGCTGTTCACGTACAGTGTGCTGTCGATTTGCTGTTCCCGTTGATCATCGTAACGTGGGCCTGTGCTGTTCACGTACAGTGTGCTGTCGATTTGCTGTTCCCGTTGATCATAGTCACGTAGGCCTGTGCTGTTCACGTACAGTGTGCTGTCGATTTGCTGTTCCCGTTGATCATCGTAACGTGGGCCTGTGCTGTTCACGTCCAGTATGCTGTCGATTTGCTGTTCCCGTTGATCATCGTAACGTGGCCTGTGCTGTTCACGTACAGTGTGCTGTCGATTTGCTGTTCCCGTTGATCATCGTAACGTGGGTATGTGCTCTTCACGTACAGCGTGCTGTCGATTTGCTGTTCCCGTTGATCATAGTCACGTAGGCCTGTGCTGTTCACGTCCAGCGTGCTGTCGATTTGCTGTTCCCGTTGATCATAGTCACGTAGGCCTGTGCTGTTCACGTACAGTGTGCTGTTGGGTTACTGTTCCCATTGATCATCGCGACGTGGGTCTGTGCTGTTCACGTCCGGTGTGCTGTCGAGTTGCTGTTCCTGGTGATCATCACAACGTAAGCCTGGCCTATTCACATCCCGTGTGCTGTCAGGTTGCCGTTCCGTTTATCATCGCGACGTGGGCCTGTGCTGTTCACGTCCAGTGTGCTGTCGAGTTGCTGTTCCTGGTGATCATCACACCGTAAGCCTGTGCTGTCGGGGCCCATCCTTGCCTATCAGCTGGACTATCCATCATCCAGTGAGTCGTTGAACTGTTTACTCACTTCCAGATCTGGTATCTGCTAAAAGATCGACAACCACAACCAGATCCCCGGACCACGCAGAGAACAGTTCATTGTGCAGGAATGTGAACGTACTTAATGGGTTGCTGACCAGCCAACGAAGATAAGACATTGTGGATTATGAGCAGTGTTTGATATCAACAATTCTTGAGAAAAATGACATTGTGATTGCGTATTTTTTAAATCTTATGTACACTTGGATGGTGATATTCATCAGATAAGGTAAATTACGTAAGTACTTAAATTGGATATTGTAAAAAAAAATTATATAAGTGATAGATAAAATAATGGTGGACAAGAAAGATAGATGGTGGGAAAACAAACTTGAAGAAGTACGGTTAAAATGGCGAAAAGAAGAGGAAGAATCACTGAGACAAAACGAAGAGAGACAGAGACAGCGACAGAAAAAAGATGAAAAGAAACAGAGAAAATACGAGAAGAGACAAGCAAAAAGACAGAGTGGGCTATAGAGGAGACAGAAGACATTGACTGTGACTATAGTAACCATCAGGACAAATTATATGGGATAGCAAGTATATACTGTGAAGATCCCTACTTAACGGAAGAAGTTTATAGGGTGGCCGAAACGTCAGCTGGTCAGTTCAAGTATTATAGATACGACAATCCCAAGAAACCGGTTGATATCATAAAGTATAAAAAAGAAAATATGATCAAGTGTGGTCAAAATAGTTATACAGTTAGCGAGTTTCGTGAGAATTTGCCTAGGAACAGAAGACAAACTAATAAAGTAATAAGAGAACCAATGGTAGAAGCTAAAAAGAAAATCGTACATTATATAAAGAAAGGTGAAGAATCTGAACAAATAGAAAAGGAAATTAGGTTCCTTAAAAATCGTAATGTCCAGAATAAAAAAGAAATAGATGAGTTATACAGCGACCTAGCGGACAGTCTTAACCTCACAGGCGCGCTAAAAATTAAGCAGTTCGGTAAAGAAAGGGAACTAGAGGCAACACAAAGAAAAAATAAGTGAACTGGAGTCAACACTCTGCAAAGTTCAAAGTAAAATAACAGAGTTGGAAGAGGAAGGCAGGGAGAACAAAAGAAAACTATAGGAAACTGAAGTTGAGAAATGGGAATTAAGAGTGAAAATTGTCGAAATGCACGGCCTGTTAACTCAAAATGATAAAGAAAAACTGGGCTGGCTCAAAACGATTGAGGCTAAAGATGAAAAAATGGTAGAAATGGAGAGAAACCTGATTACTCACAACAACAACACAGCAGATCTGATTAAGAATTTAGCAAACAAAGATGAGCCATTGGAACAATTAAAGAGGGAACACAAAATAGACCTAAATGAAGCGGAAGTTGAGTCCAAGAACTTGCAAAAGAAAATTAACGAAATGGATAAAGTGTATTCTAGCTTAATAAAAATATTCAGGGTCAAAGATGAAAAAAAAACAGAGATGGAGTTAAACCTAAACATGGCAAAACACAAGACAACAGAGCTGAAGATGACAGTGGCTAATAAAGATGAACTTTTCGAGAAATTACAGAGGCGGCTAAAGGAATTAGAGGTAGAAAACATAGATAGGAAAGAAAGACTGACTCATAAAGAAGATATGAATAATCAGTTAGCCCTAAACGTAGCACGTAACAAAGAAGACATAACTGAATTATGGCGAATCATTGTAGAAAAAGAAGAAAAAATGACTGAATTATCTTATCTGTTTACAGACGCTCCTTCTATACAGAAGATTATTGCGTCTTACGCTTATCTATGGTTTGTGTTTAGTCCTGCATTTTTATTAGAGATTTAAATGTTGATAAAGTGTTGGTTTTCCTGGATTCTTCAGGCAACCCATTCCACACCCGAATTCCGGACGGGAAGAAGGAAAACTTGTATGTGTTTGTTCTTGCATACGGAATAAGAAAGGTGTTTTTATCCTTATGTCTATCTGAAGGTTGTATTAAGTTATCTTTGTGTTGTATTTCTAAATTAGAATTAATTGCTTTATGTATGATTACTACTTTGCTCTTGGTTCTTCTATCCTCTAGTGTTTCAAGGTTTAATGATTTAACTAATGGTGTTATTCTTGTCAGTTTTGAATATTCTCCAGTAATGAATCTGGCAGCTCTTTTTTGAATTTGTTCTAGTTTATCAATGTTTTCTTTGGTGGATGGGTCCCATACAGAGGATGCATATTCTAGTACAGGTCTCACCAAAGTGAGGTAGCATTTTAGTGTTATATCTCTATTACATTTGTGAAAGTTTCTTTTTATAAAGCCTAAGGTTTTATTTGATTTTTTAATAACTTCATTGACATGGGGATTCCATGATAGTTTCTCATTTATTAAGACTCCTAAGTATTTTGGATCTTTAGTTTGGGTCAGTTCTTTTCCATGAATGTAATATTTTGAATTTATTTGTTTCTTTTTCTTTGTTACTCTTAACAGTTGACACTTTTCTGGGTGGAAAGACATACTCCAGTTAGTTTCCCATTTTATCAATTCATCTAAGTCTTTTTGTAAAATTTTGCTATCTTGTTCTGATTTAATTGTTCTATAGATTATACAATCATCAGCAAACAACCTAACTTTTGTACCTGTTGAGATGTTGTTGGGTAAATCATTTATATATATTAAAAAGAGTAAGGGACCTAGCACAGTTCCTTGTGGAACTCCTGAGTTAACCTTTATTGGTGCAGATTTAGATCCATTAATTATTACAGTTTGCTCCCTGCCCAAAAGGAAGTCTTGGATCCAGTGATGTAAGGAACCTGAGATTCCAAAGTAGTTACGTTTTGTAAGTAAACTTAATTTGGTGAACTTTGTCAAATGCTTTTGAGAAGTCTAGTAATATTGTATCTATTTGATCATTTTTGTCTAAGCCTTTTGATAGTTCATCTATTAAACCTATTAATTGTGTTTCACATGATCTGTTTTTTCTAAAGCCGTGTTGATGTGGGCATAGGGCATTATATTTGTCAAGGTGGTTAACTATTCTACTATATATTATGTGTTCTAGTAATTTACTGGTAATACTAGTAAGTGATACAGGCCTGTAATTACCAGGGTCTGATTTATCCCCTTTCTTAAAGAGTGGAGTTACGTTAGCTAATTTCCAATCCTGGGGCACTTTACCCTGGTTTAGAGAGGCTTGAAAGAGAACAACAAGGATTGGGGACAGTTCATTGCTTAGTTCTTTTAATAACCTTGCAGGCAAATCATCTGGGCCAGTAGCTTTGTTTATTTTAAAGTTTTTTAAGGAGTGAATGTATACCTACCTCATCTACAGTTATGTTACTTATTTCTTCCATTTTATTTAAATTTATTAAAACTTCTTTGTCGCCTGAGGCAGAAAAAGATGATGCAAAAGATGTGTTTAGGATATTAGCTTTAGTTTCATTATCATTATAGGTTTTATTATTTGAGACTTTTAGTGTGGCTATTTCTGAATTAATGCAGAGATTACCGGGAATGATACAGACATGATAGCAGGGGTGCATAGAAGGTCCAAAACACTTGAGAGAATTGTTGAAAAACCGAATGAAAATGTGAACAAAGAAGTGCTAATTGAGAAGAAGAAAATTAGAGTTGAAAATCATCAAGTGGACAAAGAAAGATATATTGACCCAGATATTAAAGATGATGTGAAGGAAACTGAATGTCAATTGATTACAATAGCAAAAGTAGCATTGGAGACAAAAATTGATGCAAACCAGAGGGTTACAGATGAAATAGAAGTTAATGAGGAAAAGGCCAAACGGACTTGAGCCACATAGGTGGAGAAAATTACTTTTGTTGAATGTAATGAAGATAATGATAGAGATACTGCACAGGGTGCGGAAAAAGTGATAGCCCTCAAAGATGAAAAAAAGGAAATTAAGGAGAACCGCTGCAGGGGGTTAACGCAAAAATATGACGTGTGCTCAGCGGAACATTGTTTTGTAATGCTAGACAAAGGTGACGCTCATGACCAAAGCAGGGCAAATACGGAGTTACACAAAAACATTGACATTGACAATGTGGGGTCAGGACGGGCCAGAAATCATAAGACCATGACCGACAAAAACTCACAGGACATGTTTAGGATTCGGTCCAGTTACGAAGTCCAAAAGACTGATAACGGCTTTGCTGGTCCGTTACGACTAATGTTTTTATTGTTAGTTGGGGTCCTGGTGAAAACAATGATTCGTGTGGGTGAAGATGAGATATTAAAAGCCACAACCGGAAACTTTAGTGGTCAAAAAGTAGAATCCAAAGGCGGTCAGGGTGAGATTGACAGTGGCGGTATAGTTATTGCCGTGTGGGAAATGCCGACTAGACTTGAGTTAGAAAACATCAGCCTGTATAACGGTAACCAGGGTCGTTTGTTGTTTATGATGGGGGACAAACGTAATATTCCACCATCAAAAACAATCCATATGATTTTTGTTGTATAAATTATTTTTTTGGCTGTGTATTAATTAATGTAAATAAATATGACATAATTATTGTATTTCTATGATGTTAATGATGTGTTTTTGTTGATGACTATGATTATGCCTTGATGACGATGTATTTTGAGTCGCTATAAATTTCAGGGTATAGATTTAACTCCGTGAATTAAATCTAAAATGAAGAGGGGGATATGTCGGGGAAATATTATAGTTATAGTTTGATGGGGTTTTCCCGCTTTGGGAATGTTAAGGTTAGGCTGTTACGCCGGTGTGCACTATTGTTGACACATGCTTGGTGTGACGTAGTGTGGGGAGATATGACGTAAATAGATGACATGTTAATGCTAGAGGGACTGTTTGGTAGCGGATGGAAGGACAGTGTTGTTATTATGTATTGGAGGATTCCTGACTCAATTAAAAGATAAATTAATCTAATGGTGTTCTGATTTATTGAGTTCAATCCTTGTGAGTCAACAATACCCTAGAACTCGACACTAGTTTTTTTCGTAAACGTGACTGAAAATCTACAGTTTTTTTTTAAAAATTAAGAATATTGCACCTTTCGGCCCCGGAGGCCCTTTTATTTTGTTTTTGACTTAAATAAGCCACAAAAAAGTATTTTATTCATTAGATTGCCAGGAAACTGTGACAAGTTGTTGAGTACAAACCGCGGGTAATTCATTGGTTTCTTTGAATTTCCTTTCTTTTGAGATCGTTGCAACGCGCGATGGATCAGCTATTTAAAAAATATATAAATACGATTGTTGTGTGTATATCTCTTTGTCATTTTGTCTTCCTCATGCATTTAAAATTTTATTCTTCATGCCCCTATCTTTAGTCGATCTTGATAGCCCTTTTTTCCCATGCCATTTTTTCTCCGTTAAATATTTAAAAATTACGGTTCCCATAGTCTGATGTCATCTTCAATTTTATCGTTTTATTTCGTATCTGAATACTTTTTCCGCATTATATTCCACAGGCGACTGATCGAAATCTTCTACCTATTACTAAAAATTTCAAATATTTTGAAAACAAGACTCCAAAACGAAATGCAGATAAAACACGCCTCGAAAAATCGACTAATAAAGTTCCAAAGTCTGAAGAAATCGCTTGCCTTAAAGAAGCAGCTAAATCATCTTCAGGGTCTCAAGAGGCAGCTTCAGAAATTTTGCCTAAACCGTTTTTATATGCTTGTGAAAATACATCTCCTACAGACAAATATGAAAATGCTCAAGAGAAGGCATCAATTTCTAAAGCGAAAAATGCTGCAGCAAATTCCACTAAACAACGTCACGTAATTACACATAAACAAACTGCAGTAGATATATCCACTTCACAAAATTGTCCAGCAGAAATTAAATCAACTTTAACAAATGGCCGAAATTACAAGCCAAAATCTGAAAAAATTAGATTGCCTTCCACAAGGGGCCGAAGATTTAAGTCGAATTCTGAAGAAATTAGAGTTCCTTCCCCATCTGGCTGCAAGGCTGCATGGAATAGACCTACTTCAAAAAAGGAATCAAAATCGAAATCTGACAATGAAAGAAATAAGCGACCAAAGAGTGTAGCTAATCGAAGAGAGATAAGCGAAGAAGGAAATGTTGAAAGTTCACAGAAAAAGAATAAAAACCGACCATCAAGTGCCTCACTTTCACCAAAAAGACTTACAACAAAACTTTTTGACACTATCACATCATCAAGGTCGATATCATTTTTTTTGGGTTAATTATTATATTTATTAACGATCTACCTACTTTTCTTCAATGAATTACCACTTCTTGGGTGATGTCGCAACGAGTTTTTAATCGGATGACTACTATTTTCATCAACTAAATCACTCTTGTGTCACATCAACTTTTCGCCCCCACTGAAGCTTCCTTTCTAGCTCTTGCAATACCCCCTAAAACCTACATCTTTAGATGCTGAATATCTCGCTCATCCAGTATCCTCCTTGCTACCGTAATCATTCTATCCAAAACTCCTTGTAAAATTAGCCATTGGAACCCCACTCTATTTTTGTCGATAGATATAAAAAAAATCTGCCACAATCCTCTCTCCACTCTCTACCCAAACCAATTCTACGCCAACTGCTTCCCCCAAGCCCAACACACTTTTATCAAAACTGTCTCATTATGAGCACATTTTATATTTCATGTTGTTTCTTTAGAAAAATATTTATACGATTTTGAGACAAATTACCGGACACACGTGTTTGCACACTATCATTACAAGGCTATCTCATTTTTTGAAGAAATACCAGAACAACTGTCAACTAGACAATCAAATTAGGCGTTAATTTTGTTTATTTTATATTTACCAAACAGTGAACCTAAAGATAAAAAGCTCGACCTACATGGCTATTTTGTAGAAGAAGCGATTCAAAAATTTCATCAATTTTATCAGAAGATGAAAAAAAGTAGGTAATTTGTTATAAATTTTACATGTCCTTCAATTTTGTTTTCACGATTTTCATTTTTATTTTCTGGGAAAAGACAAATGTTTTTGAATGTGTCATTTGTCTTGACAACTGTCATGAGAAAAGTATGAGCAATGTATGGAATATAAAAACAACTGCTAAATGTTAAGGTTTCCTCCATGTACCCCCACCTAAACTACTCTAATCGTGAAGACTAGACTGTCGAAGGAGATATCATATTACAGTGTGCCAGGAAGTAGTCCAGTCTGAGCGAGAAGGTATCGCCACTGCAGGTGTGTCATGGTCGTGTCTAGAATGTTCATACCAATGTGTCAGAAAGTTGTGTAGCGTTTAAAAAAAAGGTCAATGTTTTGAAGGAGGGAGGTTGTGGAGGGGACTTTATTATAGCATCTGACCCATCTTGATTATCCCGGAAGAAGTGCAAATTAATATTTCACGCACCACACATATGTATTATGAATAGTACTTATTTTTTTCTTTGATTAATCGGTACGGATTAAAGTGTGCTGATATTGCTCCACCTGGCTATTCTGTTCGATCATTTCCACGTGCCACTCGAGGTGGAGGCCTAGCTGCTGTCAACAGAAGTACGCTGTCACAAGACCTTTCATTTGTAACAGAATTCGAATTTGCGCACACATCCTTTGAGTTAGTTCAAATCACATTGTCAGTGCCCCATCGTATCATCCAATTTATGTGCATCTACCGTGTCTTTCCGAGAAAAAATAAAATAAATTAACAGATGCCAAATTTCTTGAAGAATTCCAGGAACTTTTGGACCATGCCAACACTCTGCCTGGCACTTAAATGATAGTAGGTGACATGAACATTCATTATGATCAACCGCAGAATCCCATGACAGCAAAGATGGTCGAGCTTTTGGATTCATTCAACATTGATCAAATGATTGATAAACCTACCCACAATGGAGGACATATAATTGATTGGGTATTGCACAGACCTGACGATTGCCTTGTCAAATCCGCAATCGTAACAGAAGAGCTGTCCTCAGATCACTTTTGTGTTAATTGTGAACTTAGGGTGATTGCCCCCCTCCTCCCACAAAATTCAGGAACCTTCGCAATCTGCGTGCCATGAATCGCGACGCCTTCCGACAAGATCTAAGTGTGGCCGTGTCCCCTGACCTCTGCCCCACTTTGGATAAAATGAATAGTACACTACTCTCTGTGCTGGACTTACATGCCCCTGTCACCCGCCACAATGTCAAGTCAACACGATCAGCTCCGTGGTATTCAACGATAAGGGAAGAACTTCGACGTGCCAAGAAAGCTCGACGTATAGCAGAAAAGACTTGGTTGAAGTCGAGACTTGTCATCAATAAGCAAATTTATTCCGCTGCCAAGCGATGTGTTACTAATATTGTACATCAAGCAACAACATCATACTTTAATAATAAAATAACGACAAGTAGTACTAGTAGGCAGCTATTTAACGTATGCAATAACCTCATAGGGAGTGGTAAAGCTATTGTCCTTCCCTCTGTGTATCCCCTGCATCAGCAACCAGATATGTTTTGTAACTTTTTTATCAACAAAATTGCTAAAATTCGTGATGAACTTGACAGAAAGTTGTTGCCACCACATGATTTATCTCCTTCTTTTGCTGTGAGGTCAAGCTTTGACATTTTCCAGCCTGTTACGGAAAATGAAGTCAAAAGTATTATTCTAAAATCTAAGCCAACGTCCTGTCCTCTTGATCCCATCCCCACTCCACTATTGGTTGAGTCATTAGATCTCTTACTCCCAACAGTAACTAATATAGTTAATGAAAGTCTAAAATCTGGCACCTTTCCTTCCTTATGTAAATCTGCTATTATAAAACCCTTGCTGAAAAAACAGGGGTTAGATCAAAACAATTTAAACAACTATCGACCTGTGTCTAATATTTCATTTTTGTCGAAAGTCATTGAAAAACTAGTCTTAAAACAACTTTTTTCTTATCTAAATGACCACACTCTTCTAAGTCCTAATCAGTCGGCCTACAGACCTTCTCACAGCACAGAGACCACCCTGTTGAAGGTAACAAATGACCTCCTACTCGCACTGGACAGTGGGAAAATTTCTATATTGGTCCTCTTAGATCTTAGTGCAGCCTTTGACACTGTCGACCATCAAACACTGCTGAAAACCCTGCAAAATTATTTTGGAATTTCTGGCTCAGTTCTGGCTTGGTTTCAATCATACTTATCTAACAGATCACAGGTAGTATCAGTAGATGGCTGTATCTCTCACAAAGCTGACTTGCTTTATGGTGTGCCTCAGGGCTCTGTTTTCGGGTCCGGTACTTTTTGTACTGTATACAAGGCCACTACTTCTACTGCTCGAAAAAGCATTCAGTTAAAAGCCAATCATTTGCAGATGATACTCAGCTATATACTCACACTGATCCCTCTAATATGGACTCCGCCGTCCAATTGATGCAAGAGTGCATTGGTGAGGTAAAGTCTTGGATGACGTTCAGCAAACTCAAGCTGAATGATGACAAGACTGAAGCACTTCTATTTTGCAACAATAAATCACGCAGTACTTTGTCTCTTCCGAAGTCAATTCACGTAGCCAGTTCGGATATTCTGTTCACAACATCGACTAGGAATCTTGGCTACATTATTTCTGACAACATGTCTACCAACAGCTTCATCAATTACATCTGTCGCTCTGCCTA
This sequence comes from Ampullaceana balthica, assembly GCA_944989445.1. NCBI lineage: Eukaryota > Metazoa > Mollusca > Gastropoda > Lymnaeidae > Ampullaceana > Ampullaceana balthica. Next base: position 37,540 of record CALYLW010001057.1, on the reverse strand, counting down.
CACTGCCATTCGTCAGATCAGCTCAATCCGTCATTACTAAACAGTTAGTGCAACAAAAACTCTAGTCTGTGATCTTGTTATAGCTCGTATGGATTACTGCAATTCTCTTCTGTCAGGTGCGCCAAAACAATGCATTGAAAAACTACAGAAAGTTCAAAATTCAGCTGCCAGACTGGTGCTCAAGGCAAAAAAAACATGACCATGTTACTCCACTTCTTCGCTCACTTCATTGGCTGCCTATACAAGCCCGTATTGTTTACAAACTGGCCGTTCTCTGTCACAACTTCTTTTCGGACTCATGCCCATCGTATCTTACTGAACTTTTGTCGGTCTACTCACCCACTCGCCAGCTACGATCTTCTGCAGACACTCGCGTTCTCTCTGTTCCTACGACACGCGCCAAAACATTTGGCGAAAGGTCGTTCTCTTTTTGTGCAGCCAAACAATGGAATTCTCTACCATTACACATACGTAGTATTCAAACAACCAAGTCCTTCAAGACTGCACTTAAGACACATCTTTTCAAAATTTATTTTCAAAATTAATGAAAAAAACATTTCTTGTAAATGATTAACGTAGCTTATGTATAATGTACTGTAATTTTTGTGTTTGTTATGATATGAAAGTTAATTTAATACTTATAGGTATGTTATTTCTTTCATGTAAAGCGCTGTGAGCCCAGTTCCTTACTGGGATACAGCGCTATATAAATAATCAATTTATTATTATTATTATTGCCACCATTTAATCGATTACTCGATTAATTTCGATTAATTATATTTTATTTAACCATATTTAGATCCCGTTAAGTCTCGATTCATTATATCGCGAAATCAGTTAAATCGCGGCAATTATGTGGCTCCCAAATTTTGTGACGTAACACAACCAATTTGTTCTGCTATGCAAGAAATAAGGAAGAAAAGCATTTTTGTTTAGGTATGCACGTCTCAATAAATAATAATAATACAAGGGAAAGGTATGTAATTGAGATATAAAAAACCCCGTAAAAAACAGAGTTTTTGACTAGAAATCCTTTATATACGTGACATAACTAAAAGTATTTCCATTATAATATGTATCGCACGACAATACAAAAAACCAAAATTTTAGTTATGTTTCATATATAAATGATTTATAGTTAAAGAAAGTACCTCAGTCTTCCTGCTATATTTCAGCTCGATTTGATCACGTGAAAAGGGTTATAAAAACATGTTTAATGTAATGCGCACCGCGCGACAGACTAGCATAAACATTTACAGGTAGGGAATATATTAAAAAAGTATAGTTAATATAAAACGCACGCACCCCGCGATAGGAAAATATAAATTAAAAAAAACCCCGTAAAAACAAAGTTTTTGACTATACATCCCTTATAAATGAGAGATAATCAACACCACCGACTGTCCAGTAACCTTACCTACCCCCTACACCATGGTTTGTCCAAAGACCCTACCTCCCCCCCTCCCACAAACCACCGTCTTTCAGTGACTCTACCTCCCCTCCACCTCGATTGGTCGAGAGACCGGCCATACATGTATATCACGTCAAAAATACTATACATTATAGTTATAATTATAATAAATAGCACTTAAAAACACAGTTTTTGACTACAAATCCCAACGCGCACCACTGAAAATAAATTTTTAGAGAAAAAAAAACTGCACCAAAAATAACTCGTTTGAATGTCCGCGTAAGTTTGCTCAATATTTAAATGCTATTTAATTTTTATCCGCTAGTGATTGGCTGTAGGAGTCTGTAGGAGCTTGAGGGACCAATCCCTATCGAGGACCGAACAGAACGGAGAGAAAATTGCATTTTATTATTTGAGATATAGTAGCCAAAACTTAAATTATGAAATAAAGTTGGAAATAGATTCATTAAAACATTTTTTAAAGTCTTCTCTATATGGTTTGCACCGGGGTTCACAATTTTACATAGAAGTAAAATGTTTTATCAGTTAAAGGTTTTTGCAAATTCTGATATTTCTTACCAGTTTATTTTTAGCTTTTTTGTTTTTTTAGGGACAAGTGTACATCCTTCTTCTTTTCTTCCCTTAATTATTTTTTCCATGGCGGGTTATATAAAATATGATGTTAGCTTAATCTAAACACTTACTTATTCTTACGTACTGATAAAGACATTTGCGAATCATTTGTAACTGTATCCATCTAAATCTATGACGCGTTTTAAAATCCTTTATATTAACTACACCGTCTTATCATGGTCGAGCCAGCAAAAAAAAATCTTTCAAAATTTCATATCGATCGAATGTACTGTGATTAAATTAATGATTTTTAAAAATAGATTATCTCTATGTATCTCTATGCTGCATGTAAATGTTTATATTAGTCTGTCGCGCGGTGCGTATTATATTGACCATACTTTTATTTATGTCTAATATATAAAGGATATATAGTAAAAACATTTGTTTTTAGTTTAAAAAAATTTATTCATTTATTTATTAAAACACATTGTTTATGCCTTTTGTTTTCAACGTGAAAGCTTCCTTCCAGCCTAGCTCTGTAAAATGACTTATTAAGATTGTAAAAAATCCTTTGCTCTGGCTTTTATTTTTGTTCTAAGGTAATTAATTTTTATACGGATTTGAAAATAAACCTGATGTTAATTAAAAAAATAAATAATTCTTCACCGTCGATGATTTAAACATTACAATTTTATTATTAATCTGGCAAAAAAGCCCGTCCAAAGACGGGAATAAGTGTAGGGTGACCTGTGAGGTTCATGGTAGGACGTCACAACATTACCCACTGCGATCTGTCCAGAGACCCCACCCCCCCCAACACCGCGGTCTATCGAGAGACCCTACCTCCCCTCCACCGTGGTTTGTCGAGAGACCCGCCGTCTCGACCGGCCATACATGTGTATCAAGTCAAAAATACTGTACATTATAGTTATAATAAATAACACGTAAAAACAAAGTTTTTGACTACAAATCCCAACGCGCATCGCTCAAAATTAACTCGTGGAAAAAAACTGCACCAAAAATAACTCGTTTTGAACGTCGTTCATTATGTAAATGAGATTTAATTTTTCTCCCGCCAGTGATTGGCTGTAGGAACTGTAGGAGTTTGAGGGACCTATCGCTATCGATTACCGCACAGAACATTGACTTTTATTATATAGGACTAGCAACAAAGCCCGCCCAAGGACTGGATTAAGTATAGGGTGACCCGTGTAGTTCATGGTAGGACATCACAACATCCATATCAACTGACTCCTAAATGTAAATGAAGCGTCACCAGTCGTCGTTACAACCAGAGGCTTTGACCAGAGACCCTACCTCCCCCCCTCCGACAACGTGGTTTGTCCAGAGACCCTACCTTCCCCTACAGCGCCGTCTGTCCAGAGACCCTACCTCCCGAATCCTAGTCAGTCCAGAGACCCTACCTACCCCCTCCACACCGCAGTATGTACAGAGACCATACCTCCTCCCCACACCACCACACCGCAGTCTGTCCAGAGACCCTACCTACCCCCTCCACACCACGGTCTGTCCAGAGACCCAACCTCCCTTAACACGTGGTCTGTCCAGACACCCTACCTCCCCCTGCACACCGCGGTCTGTCCAGAGACCCTACCTCCTCGTTCAACACCGCGGTCTGTCCAGAGACCCCTACCTCCCCCTGCACACCGCGGTCTGTCCAGAGACCCTAACTCCTCGCTCAACACCGCGGTCTGTTCAGAGACCCTACCTCCCCCTGCACACCGCGGTCTGTCCAGAGACCCTACCTCCCCCTGCACACCGCGGTCTGCCCAGAGACCCTAACTCCCCCTGCACACCGTTGTCTGTCCAGAGAACCTACCTCCCCCTGCACACCGCGGTCTGTCCAGAGACCCTACCTCCCCCTGCACACCGCGGTCTGTCCAGAGACCCTAACTCCCCCTGCACACCGCGGTCCGCCCAGAGACCCTACCCCCCCTGCACACCGCGGTCTGTCCAGAGACCCTACCTCCCCACCACTGTGCTTTTTTGAGAGACCCGACGTCTCGACAGGCCATATATGTGTATCACGTCAAAAATACTATACATTACAGTTATAATAAATAACCCGTAAAAACAAAGTTTTTGATTAGAAATCCGAACGCGCATCGCTCAAAATAAAGTTTTGGAAAAAATACTGAACCGAAAACAACTCGATTTGAACGTCCACGTACATTTTTTCAAAACGTAAATGAGATTTAATTTTTCTCCGCTAGTGATTGGTTGTAGGTGTTTTAGGGACCAATCGCTATCGAGGACCGGACAGACAACTGCCTTTTATTATTATAGCTATTTTAGAATAAGAAATACAATAAAATAAAACTTCCAACATTGAAAAGTTACAACGAATACAACAATGACAACCTAAATAATATAAATTATATTATTTTAGTCTACATTCTTATCTTGTCTCGCTTTAGTCTACATTCTTGTCTAATCTTAACGATTACAGGGGCACGGTGGTCGAATGACATGCGCGCGCGCTTGGCTGGCGTACCGATAGTCACGGCTTCGAATATATGTGAAGGCAAGGATTTGTTCCCGGGGCCTAGGGGCGTCCCTGAGTCCACCCGGCTCCAAATGGGTACCCACTAGTTAGGGAAGTAAAGGCTGCTGGGTAATGCATGAAACCCTTATAGCCATGGCCTTAGAACGCTGGATCACTTGCCAACAGACACCCATGGTCTGTGGACGCATTAATCTTCTGTATAGAAGGAGCGTCTGCATAGATAAGAAAAGATAAGACAAGACAGACGCTCCTTCTATGCAGATGATCATTGACGGACTTTGCAGCTGCGGGGCCTATGAAAGTGCGGGACCCACTGCGGCCGCATAGGTTGCAGTGGCCTATGGGTTTGTTCTTGCATACGTAATATGAAAAGTATTTTTAATTAGCTAAAGTGATAATCTGTCATTTTACAATTTTTTCTTACACGTCATGTGAGAATATCAGAAATTTAAAATGACATTCTACTTTTTAGAAACTCATCTTTATGACGTTTTACTTTATTTTTAAGAGTATCATTCAGAAAATTGTGAAGAAGAAGATCGCTACATATATGTTGTGACTGGAAGAGGGAATGGCTGCCCAGATGGGATACCAAAGATAAAACCAGAAATTCAAAACATCCTTCTCAAGATGAAAATTAGGTATATATTGAATTTTGCGTGTTAGAAGTCTGCATGCTGCTCAAGACTTTAATTTTCTTTAAAATATATATCTTATTTTATCTTATCATATCGATCTTATATTATCATATTTTATATATCATATCATATCATATCATATCATATCATATCTTATCTTATCTTATAATATCTTATCTTATCTTATCTTATCTTATCTTATCTTATCACATCTATTACAGACACGCGTTCCTAACAGAAGATTATTGCATACTGGGATTATCCATGGTTTATGTCTAATCTTGTATTTTTATTAGAGTTTTAAATGTTGAAAGTGTGTTGGTTTTCCTGGTTTGATCAGACAACCCATTCTACGCCCGAATTCCATACGCGAAAAACGAGAGTTTGTGTGTTTATTCTTGCATAATCCAAACGCAACAGAATTTAAAACACTCTGAATTTTTTTCATGCTTGTGCGATTGAGTATTCAATGACATCTTATGTTCTTTTTTTTTGGTACAGACACAACTGGCTCAATGATGGGGGCTTGGTCATGATTGACTTCTGCGGGCAGCACGAGGAGATGGATCCGATGGAGCTCAGAAAACTTACGCGTATGAACAGGCCAAGAAGAAAAGACAAGAAAAAGAAAGGTAGAAACAGAAACAAGGGAGGAAAACATGACTTGAAGTTCTAACGACTAACCATAGCAACGGAATGCCACTCTTGTATTCTTACGTGTTTCGAAAGTCTCTCACGGAAAAGCGCCACAGATATTCATAGGTCATAGTGTTGGAAGAAGGGTGGAGCGAAGAGAGAGAGAGAGAGTGGGAGGGGAGGGTGACGAATTGTATTAAATATTGAATTGAAAGTATTTTGCCTTATTGATAAAATACATTAATAAATAAACATTTTAAATTCAATGTCTTTGTTATTTCATGTAAGTTAATAATGAAATAATACAAAACCTACGATCTTCATAACACGGGCACCTGAAAGTGTGCATACATCTATTGCCCAGACTCAAGTTAGCCATAGAGGACGAGATTTCAATATTTGTGTTCAAGTTGGAAAGGTGTTCGCTAAGTATATCCGTCAGCGGTTGTACACTTTAGACAAAGCAACACACCTGACGATGAGTAGAATGAATGCATGGGTGAAATCGTCCGTCATTTGAAGAAAATACTTTGAAAGTGTATTTTTTCCATTCGAGATAAGTTATGATTTTAGTTTGGAGATAAGGATAATAATGTATTTTGTATCTAGCGGTAAAGATCTTTTAATTTTTTTTTATCTACATGTGACAGATTTATTTCTGCTTTGTATATAAAGAAGTATTTTTACGTTGGAGACAAAGTAGTATTTTTTCTTTGTGAAATGTAATTACTGTTTCATAGGAATTCAATAAATACTGAATGCGTTTGGCAAGCTTAGACTAAGTCATAGAAATGGCTGTTAATTCTATTTTTCCACGTTTTGCTTCTAAAGGCATTGATAAATTACTATACAATCTTAATAAAATAAAAATAAACGTCTATAACTGTTCTCCATATAAGATGTTCAATATTATGTAAAAGGAATTTTTTTTTAAAAAACCCGTAAAAAAAACAAGTTTTAGACTATAAATCCTTTATGTACGAGAAGTAACTAAAAGAATGTTCATTATAATACGCAGCGCAAGACCATCCAAAAATACAAAATTGCAGTTGTGTCGTAAAACATGTTTCATATAATGCGCACCGATCAGGAATATGTTTATAAATAGAGTTGTCAATAAAATACGCACCTTATTGCGCGACAGAAAGGTTGTTCAATATAATACGCACCGCGACACTCTATCTCAAAAAATAACATGATACATAGGAATAAATAAAATAATCTAAAAAAATTAATAATTTAATTACGGTACATGCGATCGATCTGAAATTTTGAAACATTGTTTTTATCATCGGTACAAAACTGCCTGCAAAATTTCAGCTCGCTAGCTTACGAGGAAGTGGGTTAAAAATTGATCAAAAGTTTTGGCGACAAGCAATCAATCAAGGGTTCAAACAAACAACCAGACACCACGAGTTAATATAAAGGATTTAATAAGGGGCTGTCGACCCATGCTCTCTTTGAGCTGGTGGCCGCGCAGATATCTGACGCCGCGCAGCAGTTTTACTATTACAAACTCATCAACTTTTTTAAAGGATAATATATAATATCTGTAAATATGTGCAGGAAAATGGATGCTGCGCAACTTTGCACATGAGTTTGTTATTTTCCACAAAGACCAGTGAACTTTTGAGAGAACATTTCTGACAACTAGTCCAAGCAACCACATGCTTAACTGATTTTAACAGAGGAAATAAAACTAAAGAAATGATATGTTAATAGTTCTTAGACATCCTAGAAATGTAAAACCCAGGAAAGAGAAGGAAAATTATGTCAGGGGCAGCATGCACTGGGATTTACTATAATTTTAGATGAAAAAAATTATTTAACGGTCTTTTGATCAAACGGTTTCAATGTCTCTTAAGAAAAGGCAAGACAATTACAATATCAGAGGCTTGTCTCGTGTATAACCTGTATTATCGTGTATGGCCTATGTTATCACGTATGGGCTGTATTGTTGTGTATAGCGTGCTCTATTCAACTCTATTGTATATAGACTATACTATTGTGTATAGTCTGCTGTTTTGTCGTCAGCAGCCTGTCGTATCGTGTAAAGCCGCAACGTTGTTGGGCGGTGGAAAGACAACTCATCGTCGCTTGAAACTTTCCCTCAATTTAAATCATTGCAAGGCTAATTTGTGTACAGTCTCGTATGATAATTGTCTAAGTAAGGACAAGCTGACTGTTTTACATGAGTATCAGATAATTGTTTAGGGTCTGTGCCAGATGAATGCTTTGGGTGTGTTCTGCATGGTTGTTAAGAGTTTGTGAGTAGTTAATGACATCGAAGGGATAAGCTCCCAGCATGTCTCTACGAACGGCCCGGGGTGTTAACACTTGATTTCGTCCTACCGGTAGCGGGAATTTGTAATCTGCACACCTGTAGAGCAACCATTAAGAATACGAGCGGTCGGGGGTCTCTACAATCGATAGGCTACTATGTTTTTTTTTCTTTTGATCGATTCTACAGAGTATAATTACATCATTTACAATTTGTAATATAATTCTCAAAGATATTTTTAAAATAATAATACAAAATGAATTTTTTTAGATAAAAACAAGAAATCAAAATGTTAAATCTCTATGAAACTTTTCTTTCTAAATTTATATCCGAATTGTGTGGTTTTTTTAATTTTTTAATTATTTTTATTTTAATTTAAAAAAAAAGTTCTTGGTAAGAATCAAACAACGTAATGTTTTCCATAGACATGTTTCCACAAGGTAATCAGCCTACTTTCAGTTCAGCATGTCGATAAACCAATGACCTATGCTTGCTTAGCGAACCCCACACATACAAACGTTATTTGTAGATAATGTGGCTCTTGGGGTATTCGGTGCTCATCGACTGTGACCGGTGATATGGTGCTTTCATTGAGTACTGCGAGTGAGACAAACAAATGCCGGGATACTGGGTAAGTGCCAATGGTTTACAACTCAATTTAAGAGCAAAATTACGTTCAATGAAAGTTTTCCGTAATTTAGAGGTTTAAACGATATTTATTTATTTGAATAATTATTATATAAATCTTATTCGGTGTACAACTCTGAACCTTAAATAATTTTTCTAAACAAATACTTGAACGTATTTTTTAAAAAAAATTTGACCCCCCCCTTTTCCAATTATATTCCACTTAAAACTGCTCACATTCCGCTTGAGGTCAAAGGTTTAAGTCTTCTCTCAAAAACAGAGTTAAAAATAATGTGTTCATGTGCATACGAACCTCATCCTTCTAAAAATGTGATCAAGCGTGATATATGTGAGCTTCTACTCTCGTGCCGTTATGAAATCTTGGGAGTTAAGCTTAACGAAACGCCATCTAATAAATATGACGATCTTGTTGTCTTATCAGTAAATTTGCTAACTTCTAATTTTGTATGCCAACGGATTACGTCCAATCAAAACTTTTAAAGTAAATTAAAGTGATGTTTTAGCCAAATGGTTTCTGCAGTTAATCTTGGTTACTAGGCTAAATGCTCTAGTCTTGAGATTTTAGATTCTTTGGTTGAGAGTTCAAATTGTATGACTTAAAAAAAATAATTAAACATTACTTGAAACTATATATATATATATATATATATATATATATATATATATTATATATATATATATATTATATATATATATATATATATATATATTATATATATATATATATATATATAATTATCTAAAAAGAGATTTAAGCAGCGATAACTAAGAACTGCTGAGTTCAAAGAACCAAGGTATGACTATACATATTCATATTTTGGTTTGATTGTTTCAACATTTGACTCTAACCCTTAATCAAAGGCAGCCTTGTGACTGACTTGATCGATGAATCTTCCAGATCAGCACTACCTACAATGAAGGTCTGTCCTATACACTGGAGTAGAGTTTGTTGAACACGGCTCATGTTTGAAAACAGACTTGATAATAGCCTAGGCCAGTGATTCAAATGTTTTGAATTGTCTTTCTTTTGCACCAACAGTTTATTAAGTAAGAAGCATACGTTTTTTGTGTATCGGACATGTAGTGTTTCCTTGCCATGTATTCTTTCATGTCGCTTTGTACCGCGACAAAGACCAATTCTGATAAATGCTATGGAGGGTAAGGAACGATAACTTTAGACAGATTTTGCACGTTAACATCAGATGGTCTCAAACAGCTGGTAAGGAAGGGCTGCGTACTTTTATGTTACGTCAAGAACAGTTTTAAAAGAATAAAAGTGTATTGTATTTTCCCGATGAATGTCATTTATCGTTAATGTTTTAAAAAGTTACGTTCATTTAGGACAATTTGATTTAAATACCACTCAGATTTGAGAACCAACTCCTGTGTTGAAGACAAAGAGGTAAAGTAGTCGGTCCTGCGTACTGGTACTTTTGTAGATGGCGCATCGATCTCTCGGGCGTGCCATTTGAAAATACCTTTGAATTGCTTGGCTCTATTGATTAAAGCCATACCCTGAATGATATTTTGTCTTCCATTAAAATAGACATTAATTAGATCGTTATTGAGTGAATACAATCATTATTCACTGAGAGATAAAGGCAGTGGTGTAGCAAAGTGGGGCAAGGGGGGGGGGAAATGCCACGGGTGGCACTTTGCCAGGGGCGGCAAAATCCTAGTCTTTAATTAGTTTCCATAAATGAAAATTTTACAAGAAAGTGTAGTTTTTTTTTAAAAATCGAAATAAAAGAAAAGCCAAATAAGAAATTCTAAAAGAAATAAACGAACTATTCTAAAGCATTTGAACGTTTAAATTGCCAAAAAAAAATTCAAATTCCTTATTAGATATAAATTTTTCTGATACTGATGCTATTGAATTGAAAAACCAAAAGGTTTATGTAGTATGAGAACGTGACACTGATGTGGCGGTAAATTAGTTGATTCTTCAAATTTGACAGCTGCACCTATTATAAAAGCAAAACTTACTCTATCCTATCAATTTGAAACATGAGTGAATAAAATGCTTAAAGCAGCAAATTGTTGAAATTCCTTGTTGTTAATTAGCTAATTATTGACACTTTAAATAAAGTTGAATAAAATAAAATAAAAGCCAAGAAACAAAAATTACAAGAAATGAAGAAACTATATTAAAATTAAGGGTGTACCGGATTCAAATGTTTGAAACCCGGCCAAAGCCAGATTTATAAAGTAAAATCAGTCCGAAGCTGGAGACGGATTCGTAAAAATGACCAGATTCCGGATTTGCTGGAGCCGGAGCTATTATAAATATATACATTTTATGGCTCTACCGGCCAGCCGAATTGGGCCGGATTTATCAAGTGAAATTCTACCACAGCTAAAACCGGAGCCGGATTTGTAAAAAATGACCGGATTTGTAAAAAATGACCGGATTCCGAATTTATCGGAGCCGGAGTCGAAAATCCCTAATTAAAATAAAAGAGCGTTTCTAATGCCTAAACTCATAACCTTACTGTGAATCAAAAGTTTTCAAATACTAATGCTACTGAGCTGAAAAAACATAGGGGATGGCAATATGACAATAATGTGCTGGTACATAAAATTGATTAAATTTGATTTTATCGTAAGTAAATTACTGTGAAAAATATTTTTGTATGGTTTATTCTTCCATAGAATCATTATTTTAATTGTATTGTCTTTTGTTTTGTGCTATAAGCAATAATTATGGGGCCGTCCATAAATGACGTCACGCGATTTTTGATGATTTTTGACCCCCTCTCCCCTTGTCACGCGTCGTCACAAAAAGTTAGATCCCCCCCTCTAAAAATACTTTACAAATCTTTGAGCAAAAAAAAACAAAAAAAAACAAACTAACAAACAAACAAATAAACACAAACACTTTATTTTCTATTTCAAAATAAGTATATTTCAAATCACTTTTATTGTCATTTAAGTATTTATTATTTATTTAGTGAAGATCTACATTGAAATATCGAACCCGCGTGAAGCATTTTTTAAAAACGTTTAACCAGCCCTTAGAAAACGAACTGAGTTAACATCCTTAAATTATATTTTATTTTAATGCATACAAATTAAAATGTATTTTTAAAAAAGTCCCTCAATTGACTGACGGCATCCCGTAAGAAAGAGGTCGGCTAACAGAGGTAAATAACCTCATCTGGGGTCAAAAAGTGAATACTTGGGGGTAATGCAGACTCATTTAGGACATATAAAATCCACTACAATCCTCTAGATATATTAAAATACGTCATGTGTTCGTGTACGCTTGGAACATATGCACATTATTGAAGCGGTTCCTTCCAGAAAATGCATTTTTTAAAAAATTTGACAACTATGTAGATTTCTTACCTACTTACTAAACGAAGACACCTAAATCTACACTGCGTTCATTTATATTGACACGAGTGTCAATACTCTTAATCCTCATGACTTGTCTGCATCACGTATCCTTTCTGTAATATTTAAAATTAATGCCTTAAAACAGAGCTCAGAAGAAAAGTTGTTTTGTGCTCCTCTCGAATTGCGATGTCAAGAATTTGATGCATTCAATAAAATTAATGAATACTTGACTAATTTTAAATGGGCCCATTTATCATTATATCTAGAACAGTGCTTCTCAAACTTTTTAGTATGGCGGAGCAGCAGGAATTTTTGCCATTGCACCACAGACCGGGGCACTATTTTCCCTGATCTGACAATTTTTACTGTCCTTTTTTTTAGAACATCTGCGGATCGGAAGCGGATGGCCCACGGACCGGCACCGGTCCGCGGACCATCACTTTGAGAAGCATTGATCTAGAAGACTAGAATGGCCAGGGGCGTTTTACCAAAAACGAATCGAACAATTATATCAAACTTAAAACGTTTTTAATTCTATCAAATAGATTCCCCCCCCTCCCTTTTAAAGAAAAAGGATTTTCCGTGTCGTTTTGACTTAAAATATCTACACATAATCCTATTCAGATTATTTTAGACACGTGTCATGCTTGTAAAACTCACCAGTAGCATTTTCGGGTCGGGGGAGGGGGGGCTAACGACGCTCCCCCAAATCCCGAGTCATGTAAACAGGACCTAGAGTCTGGGGGTTGGGGGGGGGGTAAAGCACACATAAACTTGTATATTTTGGGGTAACGGGCAAAAAATTCCATGAGAGAACCAAACGGAGCTGCGGTTACATCACAAATGCTTTGATGTCAACATCAAACTTCGCAGTGTAACAATTTCATATGTTATCTTATATCCTGGCAAAATTGAATGTGAATTTTTGAGGTCAAAGAGAGAATAATACTTATGCAATATTCTGGAGCCGATCCCTTTGCTCGCAAAGTACGTTCAAGCACTCCGAGAACATCGTGGGGAAAAAAGGGTAAAAAAAACGTGTCATCTAAAATTCAAACTGAGCTCATATCAATTTTAAGAGATACGGTTCGCAAAAAAAAATAATTCTTTCTTCAGGAACAAAATACCAAATACTGTTCCATTATATTCGATAGCTCTTCATATATATCACATTAGGATCAAACAAGTCCCGTTTTGAGGATATGTTTAGATTGAAAATAAAAAAGTAGAAAATGTAGAATCTTTCATAGATTTTATTGAAGCAAACGTGAATCAGCTTAGGACATATCTGGAATGATTCTAAATAAATGATGACCTTAAAATAATAGACTGTTTTAGAACTCTTCATGGCTGGAAAGTACACAGGAGTTCAAGAAAGATGCAAAAAACATAAAATCTCAATGTCAAATCTCGTTCAAACAGTTAATTTAACCTAATTTGCTTACATGATACTCAAACTTAAACGAACTCTTAACTATTTTAGTACACTAGAAAGTTTTTCGCATTCTTTTCCATGCCCATGCACCGTTTGGAATCTCTAATTGCTTCTACAGGCAAGGCATTAAACAGGCGTCGGGGAAAAAAATAGTGAATATAACAGGGAGCCATTTTGAGGTTATTTTGTAAGTTATTGAAGAACTGACAGAGGCAGCCAAAAAGCTCAACGCACGAACAGACGCAGGAACTTTGATAGTGCAGTGAATTTTATTAAATTTTCTAATTTATATCAAGTAGGCCCAAAATTATTTAAAAACAAAATATAAAGCTAAAAAAAACCCATAGCAGAGAAACTCATAGAGAAACTAAAGGAATATTTAAAGGATCCTTTGACATTTAATGAAATTCTATGTGGAGACCACATCCTTTTAATCGAACTACCAATCAAAGAACGAGGGAGCAAAGTTTTGGTGTTTGAAGCAAATATAAATGTTAATTAAGTTAAAGAAAAATCAATTATGATCAATAAAGAATACACCAAGATTGACTACTCTATAGCGATTTTGGCTATTGAGCATGACATGGCTAAAAACATCGATACACGAAAGATTGAGCCATGAGGAAAAACAGAAAACTTCAATTTTATTCAAGAAATGAAGCTTTTATTTTTATTTTCATCGTAAGAACTTATAATTTCTTTATTATTACTTTCTAATAAAAAAAAACCTATCTTTTCTTTATAACGTTAACATATTTTCCGCGGGGCGGCAAATTTTAATTTTAATCGTAGCTTCAAATAAATCAAATAAAACCAATCCACTAAAATTAAAAATTGCCTGGTGTTGTGCTTCGGAATAATCTTTCAGAATAGCGGCACTAGGCAGATTCGTTGTGGGACATTGGTTCCTACGTCGGTTACAATAGAGCAGGGGTTCCTAACCAGTGGTGCATGCACCCCCAGGGGGTGCATGAGCAGGTTCCAGCTGGTGCATGAACCATTCAGACACACAAAAAAAGAAAAAGGGGAAGAAAAAAAAGAAGAAGAAAAAAAAAGAAAGAAAACCTGATACTGATAATCTGAAAATGTAAACCATAAGCAATGCATTCCACGTTAAAGGGTGCCCATATACAACCTTCCCCCCCACCCCCCCGATACTCGTTCGCGCATCGTTCTGCGCATGTCGAAAATTGACGGAAAAGCTTTCTCGCAAAATAACCGGTTCGCTCTACATATTCCTCGGAATTTCGTGTTTTAAGTCATAGTTTTCTAAAAAATAATTTAATTTTGTCATCAAATACGTCAGATATATGTCTTCCGGTGACCCTCTAACTGTTTTGAGAGGATGTAAAGTTGGGATTTTTTTCCCCTTCACTTTTATTGCTCGGTAGGCTGCAAAGGTCTTAAAAACGTTAATTGTAAGCCATTAATCGTCATTGAAACCTAAAATCTTGAGTTGAGCATTCTATTCCAGTCATTAAAAACATCAACTTCGTCAGTTAAAAATTTGCCTGTGACTGGTACGACTTTCCGATTGTCATCACCCCCTCAAAATCGTTAATAAATAATAAAAAAGCGAGAGAGAGATGGAACACAAAAGCCTCAGTGCTTCCTCTGTGGAAAAATACTGTGCAATGACAACATGAAGCCTGTTAGACTACGAGAGCACTTGGAGAAAGTCCATTCATCCAATTCCAAGGACAGTGTTGAGGTCTTCAAGCAGAAGAGAGCTCGTTTCTTGACCTCAGGTACCTTTCCCAAGCTTGGATTTTCTTTGTTACAGAAATCTGCACTGGAGGCATCATTCAAGGTTGCGTATTTTATTACAAAGAACAAGAAGCCCCACACCATTGGAGAACTTTGGTGAAGCCTTGTGCCCTAGAGATGGTGGAACTGATGTGTGGTCACCAGCAGAGGAAGCCGGTTGAAAAGTTCCTTTTTCTAATGACACTATTCATTCCAGGATTAGTGACATGGCTGCAGACATTCTGGATCAAGTCTTGTGCGAGATGAGAAGCAGTCTTTTTTCATTTAGCATGCAGCTGGATGAATCCACTGATGTATCACAATGCAGTCAGATTCTTGTATTTCTGAGATATGCTCTCAGTGGATTGCTGAAGGAGGAATTTCTCTTTTGTAAGCCACTCCTAGCTACTATAAAAGCTGCTGATGTGCTGCAGCTAGTCAGGGCATTCTTCATAAAAACCAGTTTGACTGGACTTCAAGAATTTCTTCAATTTGCACAGGTGGTGCTCCCTCCAAGCTCGGTAATAAGTCAGGATTTTCAGCACTGGTAAAGAAAGATATTGGCACTACACACTGTATCCTTCATCGTCAGGTCATGGCATGCAAAACTCTACCTCCAACCTTGAAGTCAGTTCTTTCTACTGCAGTCCAAGTTGTAAATTTTATCCGCTCACATGCCTTGAACCACTGCCTCTTCAAGTTGTTCTGTCAGGAGGTGGTCTCTGAGCAAGAAGTTCTGCTCTACCACACTGAGGTGCGCTAGTTGTCCAGGGGACGGATACTTTCTCGGTTAGTAAAACTGAGAGTAGAGCTTGCCATTTTCTTGCGAGAAAAAGAGAGTGACCTTGCTGACAAGTTTGACTTCCAAATTTCATTCGTTACTTGGCATACCTGGCTGACATCTTCACCATCTTGAATGAGTTGAACACATCTCTCCAAGGACCTGCTGTGACTGTAATGGATACTACTGAAAGATTGCAAGCCTTCCTTAACAAAGTTCCACTATTCCAACGGCGACTAGAAAAGTCCAACTTGGCCAACTTTCCACTCTTGGATGAAGTTGTAATAGAAGGAAGCACCGAGGGATCACTGCCTGACAAAATCAAAGGGGAAATTTTAGAGCACCTTTCAACATTGGAAAGGCCCTTTGATGGGTATTTATATCAAGAAATTGCTAGGAAAGACCTTTGGATTCGCAATCCTTTTCTCTGTGACTTGGACAACATTGATGACAGTGACTTTGCTAAAGATGACCTGATTGATTTGAGAACCAGAGAAGTACTGAGGAGTGCCTTCAGTTGCAGTACCTTGATTGAATTTTGGTGCGCCCAGTTAGATTCCTACCTACAACTAGCCAAGAAGGCAGTACTGACTCTCCTTCCATTTGCCACAACCTATCTCTGTGAAGCAGGATTCTCCCCACCTTTGACGATTAAAACCAAGGAAAGGAATACGTTGAATGCAAAGGATGACATGAGAGTTGCTTTGTCCAAAATAATCCCCAGATTTAAATCGCTGATTGATCATAAGAAGCAGCAGATCTCTCACTAAATTCCCTGTTGCCTATGGTCAAAACTGTTGTGTTCCTAAAATAAACATAGTTTATTATGCATTTTCTGCAAGTTTCACGAGGGGGTGCATGAACTTTTTTGGGAATCTGAAGGGGAGCATGGACTCCAAAAGGTTAGGAACCACTGCAATAGAGGATATATCTATGAACTTTTTAAGAACGATTCTTGACAAAAGGGGCAATTGTCAAAAGTGTTTAAAAGGCTAACGCTAAACACCAGAAAAATAAAACTATGATACACTGTTAGAAATCATTCATATTGTTTGAATTCATGGTATCCAACTACTAAATTCTATTAGGATAGAATACACCTGTTCACTTAGGTAAGCGGATAATTATGTCATGAAATTTCAAAAATTTCTAAAATTAACCAACCCTCGATTCATGCACACCTAAAAATACCCACCCACCTTAAAAGAACTTTAAGCTTCAAAAAATTTTAAAAGTTTTTTTTACTTTTTGTCTCCTCCTCCACAGAATAAATAGGATTAAACACAATACAGACGGATGGCGGGATATTCCGATTACGCCTTTATCATTTGTTGCGTTTTAATGGTAAGCTTTAGTCTTAGCTACGCATATTGGATAGAATGTTATTAAGGCTTCAAATCCGTTATTTTCACATTTTGATATTGCCGATTTAAATAAATACATCCCAATTTTTCATAAATACAGACGTTTTTCAGGAAATTATGCAACCTATATTTTTATCCACATATTATTTATAATGTATTCCAACTTTCATAAACTTATATTGAAGTATTATGTATCTGTATAAACAATAAACTAGTTTTACTAGCTGCAGGTGTTTACATTTGTCACATTTTAATTGACGGCTTAAAAAACAAACAATTCTTACACAGAGTAAAACAATAAAAATTTGTGCATTCGGTGACTTGTGGTAGTATGGATCGTTTTATTCTTTTCTGCATAAGATCGCCACTTCAACATGTTTAATTCCACTATTACAGGTTCT
The DNA here is from genome assembly GCA_944989445.1 of Ampullaceana balthica. Lineage (NCBI taxonomy): Eukaryota > Metazoa > Mollusca > Gastropoda > Lymnaeidae > Ampullaceana > Ampullaceana balthica. The sequence continues at coordinate 19,760 of CALYLW010001057.1, read as the reverse complement.
AAATGAAATCTGGAGGAAGTTAACTGGAAAGGTATGGTTTTATTTTGAAAAGGTTGTAAGTACATTTAAGTCTCCAGTATTCATATTAAAAAATCTGAAACTTTATTTGACAGCGATGCAGGTACCATTCGATATTTTAGAGAGGACAAATTTAAAAACAAATTATGACATTTCTTTACGCACATCATAGGCGAGCTAGTACTAAGTATTTAGGTTTGGGAAACTTGTTAAAAATATAAATATATAAATACATATATCAGTTTGCTGATTTCTATCAAACTCTCTCTTGCGACTTTTCTCTGTATATTTATATATGAAGAGCTCAAAGGAAGAAACGGCTATGTCACATTTTTGTAGTTTTGAGATACTCAAGTTTTAAAGTTCAAAATTATACACATTTCTTATAAATTACTCAATATATTTGAATTTTTAATAGGGTTATAGACATAATTTTTTCATAAAACCTCATTCAGAACATTCTATTTTTGATCATCTGTCAGATACAGGGGCAAACTACAAAATTTCAAAAATGTCAAATAGCCGTTTTTTCCCCTGTGATCTTCATACACATACACACGTTCATCTAATTAGGTATTCGATTTTATCAATATATCTTTATAGTTTATTTCGTAAGCAGTTATTTTCCTGCTAGGGATAAAATATAAGAGCTTCAGAATATCCTAATTACTTTATTGTAAATAATAATTTTTACAGAATGATGAAAACGAACCTAAGAATAAAGCTGCTGTACCTAAATCATTTCCAAATGGGAATTTTACGGGAGATATGCACAATTGTAATGCACAGGATGCAGTGCATGATGATGCCGACCATGAGGATGCCGACCATGAGGATGCAGTGCATGCTTGTCCCAGAACTACAACTCCTGATGTTCCACTCTCTGCCCCAGATGTTAGCTTTCAAGACAACAACGAAAAAACGGTCCATCCTGGATCAATTTATTCTTGCCATTCAGCTACAGCTAATTATTTCAATTTACGCAATTTTAAGTTCGTATCTAAAAAGAAACCAGCCCCTATTTATATCATCCGAGACAAAACTGCAGTACCATCATCTCTATATATCATTCAAAAAGGAATTAAGGATTCTGCTGAAAAGGAAGGTACTTCATCGATTAAAGCTAAAGTACATAACACTTATGTACGGGCAAACATTTATATCGATGAGACAAGCTTAAGCGCATTTGCTGTGTCAGAATCAATTAACGATATTGAAAATACAGCAGAAATGTTAGCAGTGCCGGCGAAAATTTATGTCATGCGAAAGAGAAAAGAACACGATGCCGTAACAAATTCTACTGTTGATAAAGAAGCCAAAAATGACTTGAAACAGATGATTGCGTGCAGGGATGAAGTTAAAAATAAAAACGTTGCATTCCCAGCATCTGTTTTTATTTTTAAGGAAAGATATATAAAGCCAGCAATGGAATCTACAGTAAATAAAGGTCAATTTCGACCATCTATTTCAGACGATATTTCTGCACCTAAAACACTTGCTTTACCAGTTAATGTCTACGTCATCAGAAGTAAAACTGATGAAAACGTTTTAGCACCGACTAGTATTTTTATCTTTCAAAAGCGGACTACACTTTTTGCAATTAAAAATGTTCCTCGTCCGAACCTTATTCCTGTCACTGTAGCAGCTAAGAGTGCTCCTTTAACCACTTTTATTCCTGTCATTAAAGCCAATGAAACCACTCCTCAATCAACACGTATTCCTGTCACTATAGAGACGACTAAAACTGCTCCTGTACCAGCCCCTATTCCTGGTACTGTACCAACTAAAACTGCTCCTGTACCAACCACTATTCCTGGTACTTTACCAATTAAAACTGCTCCTGTACCAACCCTTATTCCTGGTAATGTACCAACTAAAACTGATCCTGTACCAACCCCTATTCCTGGTAGAGTACCAACTAAAACTGCTCCTGTACCAACCCCTATTCCTTGTACAGTACCAACTAAAACTGCTCCTGTACCAACCCTTATTCCTGGTACTGTACCAACTAAAAACTGCTCCTGTACCAACCACTATTCCTGGTATTGTACCAATTAAAACTGCTCCTGTACCAACCCCTATTCCTGGTACTGTACCAACTAAAACTGCTCCTGTACCAACCGCTATTCCTGGTACTGTACCAACTAAAACTGCTCCTGTACCAACCCCTATTCCTGGTACTGTACCAACTGAAACTGCTCCTCTAACAACCCTTATTCCTGGTACTGTACCTACTAAAACTGCTCCTCTAACAACCCTTATTCCTGGTACTGTACCAAATAAAAACTGCTCCTCTACCAACCATTATTCCTGGTACTGTAACAACTAAAACTGCTCCTCTAACAACCCTTATTCCTGGTACTGTACCAACTAAAACTGCTCCTGTACCAAACCCTATTCCTGGTACTGTACCAACTAAATCTGCTCCTGTACCAACTCCTATTCCTGGTACTGTACCTGCTAAAACTGCTCCTCTAACAACCCTTATTCCTGGTACTGTACCAACTAAAACTGATCTTGTACCAACCACTATTCCTGGTACTGTAACAACTAATACTGCTCCTCTAACAACCCTTATTCCTGGTACTGTACCAACTAAAACTGCTCCTGTACCAACCCCTATTCCTGGTACAGTACCAACTAAAACTGCTCCTCTAACAAGCCTTATTCCTGGTACTGTACCAACTAAAACTGATCCTGTACCAACCCCTATTCCTGGTACAGTACCAACTAAAACTGCTCCTGTACCAACCACTATTCCTGGTAATTTACCAACTAAAACTGCTCCTGTACCAACCCTTATTCCTGGTACTGTACCAACTAAAACTGATCCTGTACCAACCCTTATTCCTGGTACTGTACCAACTAAAACTGATCCTGTACCAACCCCTATTCCTGGTACAGTACCAACTAAAAACTGCTCCTGTACCAACCACTATTCCTGGTAATTTACCAACTAAAACTGCTCCTGTACCAACCCCTATTCCTGGTACTGTACCAACTAAAACTGCTCCTGTACCAACTCTTATTCCTGGTACTGTACCAACTACAACTGCTTCTGTACCAACCCCTACTCCTGGTACTGTACCAACTAAAACTGCTCCTCTAACAACCCTTATTCCTGGTACTGTACCAACTACAACTGCTCCTGTACCAACCCCTACTCCTGGTACTGTACCAACTAAAACTGCTCCTCTACCAACCATTATTCCTGGTACTGTACCAACTAAAACTGCTCCTCTAACAACCCTTATTCCTGGTACTGTACCAACTAAAACTGCTCCTCTACCAACCCTTATTCCTGGTACTGTACCAACTAAAACTGCTCCTGTACCAACCCCTACTCCTGGTACTGTACCAACTAAAACTGCTCCTCTAACAACCCTTATTCCTGGTACTGTACCAACTAAAACTGCTCCTCTACCAACCCCTATTCCTGGTACTGTAACAACTAAAACTGCTCCTCTAACAACCCTTATTCCTGGTACTGTACCAACTAAAACTGCTCCTGTACCAACCCCTATTCCTGGTACAGTACCAACTAAAACTGCTCCTCTAACAAGCCTTATTCCTGGTACTGTACCAACTAAAACTGATCCTGTACCAACCCCTATTCCTGGTACAATACATACTAAAACTGCTCCTGTACCAACCCCTATTCCTTGTACAGTACCAACTAAAACTGCTCCTGTACCAACCCCTATTCCTGGTACTGTACCAACTAAAACTGCTCCTGTACCAACCACTATTCCTGGTACTGTACCAATTAAAACTGCTCCTGTGCCAACCCCTATTCCTGGTACTGTATCAACTAAAACTGCTCCTGTACCAACCACTATTCCTGGTACTGTACCAAATAAAACTGCTCCTCTACCAACCATTATTCCTGGTACTGTACCAACTAAAACTGCTCCTCTAACAACCCTTATTCCTGGTACTGTACCAAATAAAACTGCTCCTCTAACAACCATTATTCCTGGTACTGTACCAAATAAAACTGCTCCTCTACCAACCATTATTCCTGGTACTGTACCAACTAAAACTGCTCCTCTACCAACCATTATTCCTGGTACTGTACCAACTAAAACTGCTCCTCTACCAACCATTATTCCTGGTACTGTACCTACTAAAACTGCTCCTCTAACAACCCTTATTCCTGGTACTGTACCAAATAAAACTGCTCCTCTACCAACCATTATTCCTGGTACTGTACCTACTAAAACTGCTCCTCTAACAACCATTATTCCTGGTACTGTACCAAATAAAACTGCTCCTCTACCAACCATTATTCCTGGTACTGTAACAACTAAAACTGCTCCTCTAACAACCCTTATTCCTGGTACTGTACCAACTAAAACTGCTCCTGTACCAACCCCTATTCCTGGTACTGTACCCACTAAATCTGCTCCTGTACCAACCCCTATTCCTGGTACTGTACCAACTAAAACTGCTCATCTACCAACCCTTATTCCTGGTACTGTACCAAATAAAACTGCCCCTGTAACAACCATTGTTCCTGACACTATAACGGCTGAAAATATAGATGAATCGCTGCCCTCATCTGTTTCTGGTAATGAGAAGAAAACGACAAATTCTAAAAAACCTGCCACTATTTCTTGCATTGAGGCAACTGCTAGAAATTCCTCTGCTTCGTCACCCATCTCTAGCTTGGAATTTTGTACTGAAAACCTTACATCACCTGGAACTGACACTAAGAATATAGCTGAACTCTTACATACACCTGTCGTGGCTGGAGAAAGTAGTGCAATAAATTGTCCACTTCAGTCGCTGTCCAATTTTGAAACAGCTAACGATGAAGAATTGTATAAGCTGGTAACTTCTTCCATAATAAAACCTACACATCTTGATCATGACGCAAAACCTGCACATGTTTCTGCCCTAGAAGCTCCGACTACAATTTTTGAAGAAGCTTTTTCATTATACGGTGGTTTATTTTCTGAAACCGAAACATCAGAAGTTATATCCACACCAACAAAAGCAAGGAGGTCTCGTTCAAGAGCTGCTAGAAAACTAAAAAAACTATTGAAATTAGCTGTTGCTAAACAACATGAAGTATCAGAAACGAATGCGGCTTGTGAAGAAACGCCGGACAGGAGCCGGTCAGCAACTCCGAACCCAAAAGTACGCCGCAGACCCCGTTCAAAACTACTCAATCGTTCGTATTCATTCAGGTCAGAATGTTTTTAAAATATTTCTTTGTATTTTATATCACAATTTTAAATCTTTTTAGTTAAAAAACGACATATCTATCCATGTATTTAAAAAAAAAGAATTGTCTAGAAAAGTCTTTCACAAATATTCGAATATGGAAACATTTGAAACTTTCCAGCTTAAAAAAAATATCAACGCGTCTGTCAATATTTTTTAATCATTACATATAAAAAAAATTCTCATAAGATGTAAAATTGTTCATTTGTATTAAACACTCACACACAAAGGAGATAGAAAGATATAGTGAATTAGGAGGAGATATAAAAAGAAAATATTGTTCTAAGCGAAAAGTATTAATGGTTGCAAAAATGTTGTTCATTCGGTTGAAGCGTCTCATTCATCAACGATAAAACTATGTTTCGGGAAAAGTAATTAACGATATTCAAGTAGACTTTTTATAAAGTTTAAAATGATATAAAATTGTTTCGCCCGGTGAAACAGCCATATTAAACTCCTGTACAGAATGTACCCGGGGCTATTCTGGTCTAGGCCAAACTATGCCCCCCCCGGGGCGAGTATTTACCCCTGAGATAACATACGTTTTTAGTAATAAACTGATGAATGAATAACTATTTAGACATTTTATAGTATTTTTAGCTTTGTCAGATAAGTTAAACTCTTTTCCCTAGTAGGAAAGTTGTTTTATTTACAATAAAATAATAATAATAAACTACTTAATTTTACGATGTCTGATTGGATTATACGATTTTTATTTGTTACCTGGAGTTAATCGATCATACAAACACCAACTACACTCCACACTTTCACAGACAATGGTATATTGTTCAGTAGTGGGACCTCCTTGTTGACTACACTCCACACTTTCACAGGAAGTGGTATATTGTTCAGTGATGGGGCCTCCTTGCTGATTTTAGGCTTTAACACAAACAGGCTTTGACAATGTTGGCATGTCGGTGAACGCCATTCTTCACTCTCTTCCAATAATAACGCTGAGAAATTTTAGCTCATGTTTTATCTTTGCAATAAAAAGCCATCAGATTTTGGTTGTCATGAAAGGCTTTGGGATATTTTGCAGGTGACTTTTATTGAGGTCCTCCTTTTCTCCGTGGTAAATAATCTTCTTGCGTTTGAAAAAGGTTTTAGCTGTTTGTCTAAATTTTGTCTTGGCAATGTAAGCGTTTCTCAAAAGGTAAGTCATAGAGCAACTTGGGGTAATTACGTTTTGTTGCAGAGTATAAACCTAAAAACTGTTTATGTTTGACAACGGTGGAGATCTGGTAGTTTTATAGTGACCAAAATGTGTTTTTTTTCTGTCGCGAAACACAATTCCAAAAATTTGTCAATCTTAAACTAATCAAACAAGGTTGCAAATATTTGACGTTTTTTAAGCAAATCTTTTATATTAACGCTGTTCAAAAGAATTAGGGCTGATTAAAAGTAAATTGGTTGGCGCGCTGACAGGGGTTCTTTAGAGGAAAAATATTAGACGCCACGTCAACAGACATAACAGAGATCAGTAACAATTGATGAAGGTTTGGAAATACGGCAATCCAACATTGTCAAAATTCAGCAATTCTGAGTTTACTTTCGTCTTGACAGAGGTTTCTTTTGAATGGAGATAAAACGCCGCGCCACCGCAGGCAGCGGCGAAAATATGACAAGCAACATAAGGGAAGTCAACCCTCAATTTTTGAGGCCCCTATCCTATTAACTCGTGCAGGAGTCCGGATTCAACGATTCAACGCTTCCAGATCTGTCGTCAACTTTTTCAAAACGCTCGTAAACACATTTTCTGACTTGCTAGAGAGGTGAAATTTTCACAGTAGATTTGGCTTGTGGGGAGGATAAAGCTATTAAATTTTCAGATCTATCTAATGTACCGTGACTAAATTAATGCATTTTTAGTTTATCTCTATATATATCGGAAGTTTTTGTTGACATTTTACGCAATACACTTAGTTAAGTTCAGCCATGCGTGACCAACCATTTTTCCCTGCCCCTTCCGTTTTACAACAAAGGGTAATTATGGCAATCTCATTCTGTAATGTTTGTCGCGTTTAAGCATGATAAATACTTTTTAGTTATGTCTCATATATATAAGGGTTTTATAGTCAAAAACTTTGTTTTTGCGGGGTTGTTTAATTCAATCCCTTATATTAACTTCCTTTGTTTTACGGGGTTGTTTAATTCAATCCCTTATATTAACTTCCTTTGTTTTACGGGGTTGTTTAATTCAATCCCTTATATTAACTTCCTTTGTTTTACGGGTTTGTTTAATTCAATCCCTTATATTAACTTCCTTTGTTTTACGGGTTTGTTTAATTCAATCCCTTATATTAACTTCCTTTGTTTTACGGGGTTGTTTAATTCAATCCCTTATATTAACTTCCTTTGTTTTACGGGGTTGTTTAATTCAATCCCTTATATTAACTTCCTTTGTTTTACGGGTTTGTTTAATTCAATCCCTTATATTAACTTCACCGTCGTCTCTTGGGTTCGCAGGCGGTCGGTCGGGCGGAAAAACAAAAGTAAAAAATGACACACTTCCCGTGATGTATATTCGTGTTGTGTGTATGACATTTGTAGTGTGTATAGAAAATTATTCCAGATAGAACAAGCGAAATCATAGAATGTCTTATACATGTGTTCTGAAAAAATATTTTTTCTCCAATGTGGACCAGCGCACATATGGAAACTGTTTAAGAATGTGTAAGTTTATATTTATAGAAAATTTCAAATTTTGCTCAAAAATTTCGTTCTAGATGAACTTGGTTAACAGGACATTCAACAGGACTTCATGAATGAAATTAAGTTTTACAAATCTTTTGTTAACGCGTAAAAGTAGAAAATAAAATGAACAAAAAAACTTTTTAAAAAAGATTAGGCCCAGCTGCAGTGAGGAATGTAGAATCTCGCATGAAAAAGCAGAAAATAATTTTTTAGACACAAACTAAGTTAAGTAGTCACACATGGGGACTCAGAACTTTTGTGTTAGTTGATCAAATTTTATATCTCACACTAAATCCCACAATCGATCAAAATAAAAATCAATAAATACTTCTAACAACTGCTGTTTCAAGTTCAAGCTGTAAGCGGCCCTTCAGCAAACTGAAGCTTAGTTTGTCTCATTTACGTGCTTCAATGGGACAAAATCGTCTGAGTGATCTTGTACTCTTTGGCATCGAAAGGGAAACACTTGAGAATATTAATTTTGACAACGTGATTGACGATTTTGCGACAGACAAATCAAGGAGGATCAATTTGTTGTAGACTATGTCTATTCCAGTCATGTGTAATTAGTAGGGTATATATATATTTTTCCAAATAATTTTTTTACACTCGTATAGAGAACTATTAGTCTGTATTTTATTTTATACCAGATGCTTCGAAATGATCAATATAAACTGTAAAATGTCAAATTTTTCTTTGAGGCTCAGTGTGCCCCCAGAATCTGTCGGTCCAACAAAGTGCGCAGACTTTGTGTCATGTCCCCGGACGCAGATGACTCTAGCTACGCCACTGCGCACATACCATTCTGATCTATTGGACTTCCAGCCTCACTCTCTAAATTAAAAAAAAATAATTTATCTGATTCAATTTTTCTATACTGGATGACTTAAACTTTTATTTAAGTGCATACATATCTAATATATAAAGCTCAAATGTTTGTATGTTTGTATGTTTGTATGTTTGTATGTTTGTATGTTTGTATGTTTGTATGTTTGTATGTTTGTATGTTTCACTTTTCGACTTTCTGTTAGACAATCACGGAAAAACCAAATGACGGACGGGGACCAAATTTGGCAGGACGGTTCCTTTTACCCTGAAGGTGGTTTTAAGTTAGTTTTTGTAATTGTCCCTTTTGCCCGAATGCCGTAAATTAAAAAATCAGAAAATGCAGAGACAAAGAATAAAAAATTTAACCTCATTTCTGTATTGAACAAATTTACGCGGACGTTCAAATGCCATTCAAAGCGAGTTACTTTTGGTGACGTTTTTTTCCCCAATGCCAATACTTTATTTTCAGCCGTGCGCATTTGAAAAAATATTATAATGTCTAATTACGGTGCGCACATTTTCGTGTACGCTTCATAATTTGAGCTGTGTAGTACAAATAATTGTCGTTTTCTTTACTGTTACTTTCTATATATTAGATAGACACGTAAACATATTTAATTACAACTGCCCTACGATGCATAAGATTTAATTGTTTACACGTTTAAATTTAATTGCGAATTTGTTTTAATTATTTTCTGTTCCATAACTCGACATTTAATGAAAAACCTAATTATGTAATAATTGTGTCAGTATTTTTTTCAAGGCTTCATTTTTAGCGGTGCACGTTTTAAAATCTTTTATCGCCTGATTACTGTGCGCACATTTTCGTGTACGCATCTTAAATTTAGCTGTGTCCTATTAATATAACATTTATATTTTGTTTGTCTTTTACATAAGCTGTTGTCTTTTACATAACCTATACACTCATACTATTTAAACTTATGCTACCGACTTATTAACATAAGTAGATTAAACTAAATAAAGTGATCCTGAAAACGCTTAATTATTTTGTATTGCGAATTGAATATGTTATGTCCATTCCTTTGATGATGAATTAACATAGTCCATTTTTAAAATCGAGTATTGTGATAATTTCACATGCATTTTTAACATAAAATTGATTTGTTTTTTTGTGTTTTTTTTTAAATTAGGAGTATAGCCTAATTTTTTAATTTATCTTTATTATCTTTATCTCATAGACGCTGTTGCAAATATTGTATTAATTACAATTGTGTTACATTGCAGTGTCGTAAATATATAAGAGCTTTTTTAGTGACGACAGTGGCAGAGATCTTTTGGACAAATGTCAACAAAGCAGTGGCCTTTTTTTAATGGATACAAACAAACAAACATAAAAATATCAACTGAGCTTTATATATTACATATGCGTTTAAATTATTTTATTTAAATTATTTTCACGATGCATTGTATTAATATTTTACATGCAATGAATAAAATTGGGATTTTTTAAAATGTAATTCATAACTCGACATTTAATTTAAAACCATAGATGTAGCGAGTTTATTTTATGTTGAAGGTGATGGCCTATGTCAAATAAACGTACACTTTAAAACTGTTTACTTAAGCTTTATATACACTATACATTATAAACTTTCACTACCGAACGTATTAACAAAAGTTGACTAAATTTAATGAAGTGATCCTGAAAACGCTTGATTAATATGAATTGCGAATTGAATATGTTTTTATGTTCATGCCTCTGTATTCAGAATAGCATAGGACATTTCTAAAATTGCCTTTTAATTATTTTTAAGATGCACATAGTAACAGACGGTTGAATCTTCTTTTTGAATGTATTTTTTTTTCAGATATAAAATCTGGTGTGTGTGTGTGCATTGAATATAATTTAAAAAATGTGATGCCTTATCCGAAATAGGGAACAAAAAAAAAGATTCCTTTTTGAAATTATACACATTGCTTATAAACCGTAAATATAAATCGTAAAATATAGAGACATAAAAATGTTCAATATTATTTACCTGTTTAGACAATTACGAATACGTCAAAATGAAGAGTTATTTTGGTCCAGTACATTTACTTTATAACAAGACTTTACTTTATGCGGCAAGCTTTCTATATGTCTAAATATGGTGTGCACATTTTTTTATATCATTTTAATACGACCGTTTTTTTTAAAAATAGAATTTCAGAAAGTACATTTATAATTTTGTTTATTTGCGCTATGAGTCAATTAGCTTTTGCCTTTTAAAGGGATAGTGCAACATGTTCTTTATCTCATAGACGTGGTTACAAATATATAAATTACAATTGTGATACGATGCAATTTCGTAATTATATATTATTTTTTGAGTGACGAGGGTGGTAGAGCTCTTTCGGAAAACATATAAGTTATGTTAATTTGGTACAAGTGGTAATGAAATTGTAAATTTAGTTATTATGGTCGGCAAGAATCATTATTTAATAAGTCATATCTTTTGAATAGTAAGGTTATGTTAAAAGGCACTGCATTAAGTGAAAACAACTCACGCGGTAAAAAGGCATATCTCTGTTTCTCATAAGATTTTAACTAAATAGTTGAATCTGAAATTTAACTTGGCAAAAAAAAATTGTAATAACCATCACCTAATACTTGGATAAAGGGTTAGCACACTTCCGCTACAAAGTGTGGGTATTTTTCAAGAATATATATATATATATATATATAAATATTTAAATATGTTTGTGTGTGTATGAATGTCCTTTATAGCTGTCTAAACCATTCACCCGATCATAATGAAACTTTTCAAGACTGTTGAGTATGCTCCCGGGATGGTAACTATCACTTTTTTCAAAATTTAACACTCATGGGGCGCCGGGGGCCCATATCGTCATGTTTTGCTTATACGAGCTATATAAAAATTAGTTTAGGCTTTAGCTACTGTGTAAATTATTGGATCTTAACCAAAATGTGTATATGACAACTTGATAGCCAATATTAAAATACTATAGGGCACTAAACTGCTAATATTCATTCCTTTGGGGCTGGGGGCCCAAAAATTCACATTTTTTAAGCGTTTAAGATTGCATTCACCATTCAGTCATTAACAATCTTGACAAATTATGACACATGTATCAATTATTATACTAATTGAAATGAACAGATGTTTTGAACTTTATATCTTGCCCAGAATGGGCTCTGGGACCCTTAATGTCGTTTTTATCTTATATGAGCTATATAAAAAATAGTTTCTACGTTAGCTACTTAGTAAATGAATAGATCTTCACCAAACTTTACACACAAAAACTTGGTAGCCTATATTAAAATACTATAGACACTGCACTTCTAATGCCAATATCTTCGTGGCCGGGGCCCCAAATATCTTTTTTCGTATATGTTTAAGATATTTTTCCTATTTACTTTTTAAAGAGCTTGAGAAATATAGCCACAATAAAAATGAACTAAAATGAACAGGTTTTTGAAATTGACCTCTTGCACCGAATGGGCCAGGGCCCCTTAATGCGATTTTCCCCCTATTGTAGGTATATAAAAAGTAGTTTAAGAGTTAGATATTGAGAAAAAAACTGGATTTTGACAAAACTTAGAATATAAAAACTTAAGAGCCTATATTACTATAGGGCACTCAACTCTTAATTTCCATTCCTTCGAAAAAGTCTTTTTACTGAACTTTAATCATTGTATTCCCTATTCAATTTTACACGATATTGAGGAATATATATTGAGTACAATAGATAAAAACAACATTAAGGGCCCCAGGGCCCATTCTGGGCAAGATATAAAGTTCAAAACACCTGTTAATTTCAATTTGTATAATAATGGATACAAGTGTCATTATTTGTCAAGATTGTTAATTACTGAATAGTGAATATAATCTTAAACTTTTAAGAAATTAGTACAATGGCAATAAAAAAACTATAATATCACTCATTTTGGGGCCGGGGCCCTTAATATCGTTTCTTCTTTTTTACGCTATTTAATTATTAATTTATATATCCGTTTGCTATGAAACTTGGATTTTTTTTTACACTTCCACGAAGATTTCTTCATAATTATTTTGAAACATACCACTCATTGGTTTCTTTAAATTTATTCCTTTTTACTTTGATCGTTGCAACGCACGACGGGTCTACTAGTATAATATATAAAGCTCAGTTGTTTGTATCTCTGTCGTTATGTTTCACTTTTCAACTTTCTGTTCGTTACACAGCCACGGAAAAACCAAATGACGGGCGGGGACCAAATTTGGCAGGACGGTTCCTTTTACCCCGGATATGGTTTTAAGTTATTTTTTGTAATTGTCCCTTTTGCCCGAATGCCGTAAAATAAATAATCGGAAAATGCAGAGACAAAGAATGAAAAATTTAACCTCATTTCTATATTGAACAACTTTACGCGGACGTTCAAATTCCATTCAAAGCGAGTTATTTTTGGTGGAGTTTCTATTTTCCCCAATGCTTTATTTTCAGCGGTGCGCATTAAAAAAATATTATATTGTCTAATTACGGTGCGCACATTTTCGTGTAAGCTTATTTTTAAAAAATGAAATATAAGCATAAAACAATGACGTAATTTGATATTTCTATACAATCCATACAGACCACGGGAATCAATATACATAATTAACATAAGTGACTTATCCGTGTTTAATAAATACAAAATATCAATCTTGATGAAATTTACACAAAGTATTTCATAATAATTATAAATTCTCAAATCCTATTTTTACATCGTTTCCTTTTCAAAAATTAAAATATAAGCATAAAACTATGACGTCATTTAATATATTTATACAAAATCGATCGCTGTGCCACCTAACATAATCTAAAATATTTTTCATCTATACATACATACAAACGACGGGAATTATGTATATTGATGATTACAAAAGTAGAGTTATTTTTGGTCCAGTTGTTATGAGCAGACTTTTTATTATTATTAAGCAAGAATACTTATATAACCATTTATTATTATTGTCTAAATACGGTGCGCACATTTTCTTGAATTCCTTTTAAATACGACTGCTTTACTTTAGTTTCTTTCAAGTATTTTAGAAAGTACATTTCATATATAACATTTATAATTTAATTTAATGGCACTATAGGTTAAAACGATTTTGTCTTTGAGGGGGGGGGTAGTGCCATATTATCTTTATCTCATAGACGTTTTTGCAAATATTCTATTAATTACAACTGTGTTATGATGCAGTGTCGTAAATATATATGAGCTTTTTTAGTGACGACAGTGGTAGAGATCTTTTAGAAAAATGTCAACAAAACAGTGGCCTTTTTTTAATGGATAGAAACAAACAAATATACAAACATCAACTGAGCTTTATATATTAGATATGCGTTTAAATTATTTTATTTCAATTTTTCCACGATGTATTGTATTAATATTTTACATGCGCAAATGAAATTCAGATATAAAAAAAAATATAATTCATAACTCGACATTTAATTTTTAAAAAACATAGATGTAGTGAGTTTATTTTATGTGGAAAGCGATGGCCTATGTCAATAAACTTACACTTTTAAAATGTTTACATAACCTATATATACACTATAAATTATAAACTTTCGCTACTGAACGTATTAACAGAAGTTGACTAAATTTAATTAAGTGATCCTCTAAACGCTTAATTAGTATAAAATTGCGAATTAAACATGTTATGTTCATTTCTTTGTAGTCGGAATAACATAGGCCATTTCTAAATATGTCCCTTTGTTATCCAGACGGACCAGATTGTCTTCCCTAAGGGGGTATTCAAGATTAGGAATGGCTATCTTTGTACCAGCCGCAATGTGGTCTACACCATTGTGTGTAAGCGCTGTCCTTTGAAGTACATTGGTGAGACGGGGAGGTTACTCTCGTGCCGCCTCGCTGAGCATGTACGTGCCATTAAACAAGACAAACAATGTCCTGTCTCCCGACACTTCAATGGACGTGACCACATGGGCGTCGATGACATGTCTGTCACCGCCTTGGTTTCCTGTACAAACACACCCGGCAGGGTCAGTCTGGAGAATAGACTAATCCACGAGTATGGGACTCTTACACCACACGGGATCAATGTTGTGTTCGCACTGACAAGCTGATTGATTGGCCACACCCACCCTATCCTTTCCTATATAAACTCTTACTTTTCTCTTCTTTCTTTATCCCTACTGGACTGCTTGGATTTCACCGCAGCTAAGTGTTTTTTCTATTATTATTCCGTGTTTTTCTTTTCATGTGTGTACTATTTGTCCGTTGAGGAAGGCTCTTTGCCGAAACGTTCGCTGTTGTGTTACGTCTTGTCAGGCCTACTAATACCCTGTTTTTTTTATATCATAAATTTACTTATTTAAAAGCCTGATTGCAGTCTCACCCCCATTACGCCATTTCTAAACTTGCTTTTTAATCACTTTTCAGATGTGCTTATTAAGAGACGGTTGGATTTTTTTTTAATGTGGATATATATTTTTTTCAGAAACAAAATCTGGTGTGTGTGTATTAAATATAATTTACAAAATATGATGCCTTATCAGAAATAGGGAACAAAAAAAAATGATTCATTTTTTAAATTGTACACATTGCATAAAAACCGTAAATATAAATCGTAAATATAGAGATATTAAATTCTTTAAATATTATTTCACTGTTAAAACAACTATGAATACGTCAAAAGGAAGAGTTATTTTGGTCCATTACATTTACTTTATAACAATATTTTGTTTTATGCGGCTAGCTTTCTATAATCTTTTATTGTGTAAATATGGTGTTCAAATTTATTAATATCATTTTACATTTTAATACGACGGTTTTTAAAAAAAAGTATTTTAGAAATTACATTTATACTTGTGTTTATTGGCGCTATTAGTTTTTTAGCCTTTGCCTTTATAAGGGATAGTGCCGTAATATGTCATTTATCTCATGTCGTGGTTACAAATATTGTTTTACTTACAATTGTGTTACGATGCAGTGTCGTAATTATATATGAAATTTTTGATTGACGAGGGTCGTAGAGCTCTTTCGGAAAACCTATCAGTTATGTTTATTTAGTACAAGTGGGAATGAAATAGTAAATTTAGTTAATATGGTCGTCAAGATTCATTATTTAATAAATCATATCTTTTAAATCGTAATGTTATTTTAAAAGGCACTGCATTAAGTGGTAAAATGGTAAAAAATTAATAATTGTGTCTGTGGTTTTTTTATCTCTCTTTTTTTTCTTAAATATATTTAATTATATTTCCCCCCCCCCTAAAATGGCATATTTCTGTTTCCCATAAGAATTTATCTAAAAGATGAATCTGAAATTTAACTTGGCAAATAAAAATTGTAATAACCAGCAACTAATACTTGGGGAAAAGGGTCAGCACACTCCCGCTACAAGGAGCGGGTATATTTCTAGTACATAATATATGTGCATATTTCAACTATAATTAATGTCATTTCTCTACATCAATTTATTTTCAACTCTGTTCTCTATAACTCTCTTCCACTTGTACAACACATGTCGTACTCATTCCTTTCCAATACCTAACCACTTCAACCTTTACCCCTGTTTCCTCCGATGTGAAGCAATGTCCACCCACGGAAGACTCTATGGTAACCTGAGTTTGAAATCTACAAAAAAAATTAAAAAATCAACCATTCCTCCAACATAACAACCAAATTGGTGTCATGTTCTGACTAAACCATTGCCGTGTCATGTTCTGACTAAACCATTGCCGTGTCATGTTCTGACTAAACCATTGCCGTGAGCGACTGTAAAGGGATGTCACCCCCTAGCCTTCTGTGTTCCACTTGTCTCAGTACTATTACACTACACCTTCCAATCGCCCCTTGTTTATACATCTTACCACGGGAACTGTTGGTGCTTTATAATAGTCAACCAATTTCTGTTAACTTTGATGAAAATTTAGTTGGAAACAAATATTAACACACGAATGAAAAAACAACAAACAACAATAAAACAAAAACAACAAACAAACAAACAACAAACAAAAAAATTTAAAAAAAAATGAATTGTGTACAATATTCAATAGCAACTATACATTAAATAATTAGTATGTTTACAGACATATCATTTCTAAATAGCGTTTTTTTTTATTTAAACAGAGAACCAAAGGATAAAAAACTTGATCTGCACGGTTTTACGGTTCAAACATCGCAATTAAAGTTTATCGATTTCTATTTTGAACTGAAGAAAAGTAGGTGTTGTTACTATTGAAAATGTTTGATATACGCAAAACCCTTTTCCACTTTTTATTGTACAAAATTATTTGAAATTAATGCAAACTTACCTTTTCAAAAAGAAAAGTATTATAAGGACGTGTGAAAATAACAAAAACAGTAGGGATAAATCGTAATCGCGGCACACAATTAAATTTACTTTCATATCGTTGATTGACTTTAAACAGAGAACAAAATAGATGCTTGCGGCAAGTTAATTCCTCTAGACATGAAATGTTTTGTATAACGGTTTGACCCCTTATTTAAGATTTTGTTTTATTACAAGTTTATTTTTTAAAAATTCAATAAGAAAGAAAATTACGTAAAAAACCAAGTTTTTCACTATAAATCCTTTAT
Organism: Ampullaceana balthica; assembly: GCA_944989445.1. Lineage (NCBI taxonomy): Eukaryota > Metazoa > Mollusca > Gastropoda > Lymnaeidae > Ampullaceana > Ampullaceana balthica. The sequence continues at coordinate 2,437 of CALYLW010001057.1, read as the reverse complement.
GTAAGAGACGTAACTAAAAGAATGTTCATTATAATACGCAGCGCAAGACCATCCAAAAATACAAATTTGTAGTTGTGTCGTAAAACATGTTTAATATAATGCGCACCGATCAGGAATATGTTTATAAAAAGTGTTGTCAATAAAATACGCACCTAATTGCGCGACAGAAAGGCTGTTCAATATAATGCGCACCCTTACACTCTATCTCAAAAAATAGCATGATACATAGGAATAAATAAAATAATCTAAAAAAATCAATAATTTAATTACGGTACATGCGATCGATCTGAAATTTTGATACATTGTTTTTATCATCGGTACGAAACTGCCTGCAAAATTTCACCACGAGTTAATATAAAGGATTTTTAAAAAATTCGTATCCATTTGCTTTTAGAATAATCGAACTCACACGGACACATAAATAAATACATCTAATATATAAAGATGAAAGTTTGTGTGTTTGTTTGTTTGTGTGTTTGTTTGTTACCAATGGAAATCTACACCGTTGGACCCAGGATGCTGAAATTTTGCATGGGGCTCTCATTCGACCCTAGACAGGTCGTAGGCTATGTTTCAACCCCAGGTGACCACCCCTAGGGTAAGGGGGCCCATAATCAGAAAATGTAGAGCCAAATAAAGACAAAATAAATTCTCATTTCGATATTGAACAGCTTCATGCGGGCATTCAAAACGAGTTCATTTTGGTGCGTTATTTTTTACAATACTTTATTTTTAGCTGTGCGCTTTCAAAAATCTTTTATTGTCAAATTACGGTGCGCACCTTTTCGTGTACGCATCTAAAAGTGAGCAGTGTAATTTTATTATAATAACATTCATATTTGTTTTGGCCTTGCGGTACAAAACAGTGGCCTTTTATACAAATACTTTCTTGATATTATAGATCTGTTAACACTATTTCATTACATTTGTCACACGATGTATGGTATTTATTTTTAAATTAAGAGTTTTATTATGTTGTTTCTAATGACTCAAATTTTAATTTAAACAAATAAAAGAAATTGCCCAAGTCAAAAAAGCTTAATCGTAATTTAGAGGAACTATACGTTTGTTTTTCTTAAAATTTGATGCGTGTTCTATATTAATTTTTCTTGCTTATTTTACTTGCTCAATCCCTTAAATTTAATTATTAACGTAAATCATCAAGGAATATTACATGCATATAAAAGCCTACGACCAATGCTGTGTTTTTTTTATTACATACGCTCTATAAATTTACAATTTAAACCTTTCTACCGGACTTATAAACATAAGCATATTAAACTCAATACAAGTGAACCTATAAGCAATTAATTAAGTTGGGCGGCGAATTGAATATGCCATGGTCATTACGCTGTTGCGGAATAACAAAAGCCATTTTAAAAATAGATGTTTAGTCAAACATAGCATCTTTTTTTCCTATTTCGTAAATAATTTATTTATTTTGCAGAAACTAAATCTGTTGTTTGAAATATAATTTACAAACTATGATGTCCCATCGGGAAACATGGTCCAAAACATACTTGAATTCTTTTTTAAAATTATACCTATTACATAAAAGCCGTAAATTTAAATCGTATAACATAGAGACAAATATAAAAAAAAGCATTATATATCATTTCCATATTAAAACACTAATAAATAAAGACTATCAAAAAGTATACAATTTATTTTTGGAGCAGTACTGCATTATAAGACTTCATTTTAAGCGCCCGCCTTTAAATTAACTTTAATTGACTAAAAATTGACTATAATTTGTTCACTTTTGTCCCTTTCTACAAAACGGTCCATTTAGCGATGGATTCCAAAATCTTATATGTTGCTGTTTCACCAAGGGATACAATTCTTTTTTGATTCCCGTTTTGAGATAAGACATTATATTTTGTAAAAAAAAATTCCTGTTTTTGTTTCTGGAAATTAGATAAAGGGCGATTTTTACTAATTACTTTTAGTTCAGAGTTGAGTCGTGCTTAATTGTTTTTAGTATGATTCGTAAATTTTACAGACTTTTAGTCAAATGGGAAGTTGGACCATTAGTGAGAGGGGGCTTAGGCTTTTATTAGTATAGAAAAGGGGAGGGCACTAAATGAAGTTAATCAAGAGAAATACAAAAAAATAAGAAGAAAGTAAATCGTTGCATACACATACATACTTAACAAATAACTATTTGAATATTTTCAACAACATAATAAAACTTGCTCATTACTATAAACTTACTTATTAAAAATAAGAATCAATGATCTTGACATGCATATAAAGGCCTAGGACCTATGTTGTCATTTCATGTTTACATAATTTTATGTTTACATAAGCTAAACAAATTAACTATTTAAACTTTAGCTAACGAACTTATTAAGAAAGTCATTAAACTTAACACAAGTGAACCTAAAGATCACTAATTCCGTGTAGTTAGAAGCATAAAACTCTGGGTGGTTGTTAA